>WEIS01031070.1:0-10850 GCA_013389965.1 Todus mexicanus | reverse complement strand
GTGTTGTAGTCCCTCTCTTCAGCTATGCTGAAGCCACTTAATTCTTTTCCAAATCAGGCAAATCACTCACCAGGCGACAATATTTCCTCCCTTTCCCTTCACTGAAGCAGTCAGGAAATGTTTATTGCTCGTTTCTATGTTCCACAGGAAATCTATTTTCTTTCTTCAAAATTACAAATTCAAGCTGCATTTTTGGACAGGATTCCCCAAGCAGGAGCACTATACTTAGAATTAAAATCAGTGACATGTAAGAATGGATCAAAACGGAACATATACAACTAATTTTCTGTTTAGTGGATAACCTTCCATCAGCACTGTTGATATTTTCACTAAAAACATCTGTCACAGCACTGTCAAATTTTCACATTTTCCTTCTTCTTATATGCAACTCCAAATCTTGAACTGGCAGGAAAACAAAACAGAACAGAACTAATAAAAACAAAAACAATCTCAACATCCTAGTTTGTTAAAAATACTTCTGACACACAACGGTAAGAAACTATAAATAACCACTGGTTCTTCCTCACCAAAGCATGGAACTGTAAGTCCCTTATAGTTCTACTGACTCGAGTTAGAGATACACCTGAGAAGGAAGACAAAGAGTAATTATATTCTTCATACACCATTTACTGAATACAATATGTATTTTCTGAGTATAGACATACAGATGTAGGAGTTTTTTTAAAGAATTCCAGTTGCAATTTATGTTACTGTTCCATGTAGGTTTTGAAATGTCAGTAGTTCAGCTATGAAAGTTCAATGTACTTCTTGTACATCACCTGTATTTCCTCACCTTCTTTAGAGGAAGAACAATAAATCTGTAACCCTCAGGATTTCATGAACATTCCATTTTATTTTAAGGGAAGGTAGACTTAAAAGCCCATTAATTTTAAATACAAAGGAAGTTATTTATGGGGGAAAAAAGACAACTACTACTGCCAGACAGGGATTGTGAGATGGCAATACCAGCAAAATCAAGAAAATGGAACTGGATTAGAGAGAAGCAATTTTCAATCAGGTGTTTTAAAATCAGTTCATTTACTCATTTATTTCCAGTATTCTATAAACAGCATGAAGATCACTATTTGCTAGTGTTCAGCACCCTTCCTCTTTCCCTTAAAGGTTAAAGTAGCATGAGCATTTTGAGCAGTTAACCGAATCCACTAATAAAAAAGACAGAACTCTAGATAGAGTAATACTACAGTTAAAAGTTGTGGATTCCTTTTTTCGTTTCTAAAACCTCTTTCTAAAACGCTACTCAATACTGTAACTACCGAACTTTCAGAATGAAAATGTAAATGTTTTTGGTTCTTTATTAAAAAGAAAATATTCCTCCTACAACACTCAGTGCAAGCTGAAAAAGAAAAAACCAACCACCATGCAAAATACTGCATTTAAAACACTTTCTCATTATTAAAAGCTCAAAGAAGCCACTTGCATTAGGACTGTGCAAAGTCCTTGCTAATTCCTACAGCACAATGGCTAACACTGTTTCCCGTACATGGTCATTAGCATCAAGGACAGCGAGCTGCAATGAAATAAGCAGCTCTATACATCCTCTTTAGCAGCCAGTGCCCGGGAATAAAAGAAGCACTGAGTAGACAGGCTGGCTTCAAAGCACTGAAATTCTTACAGTCTATTCCTGCCGCTGGCTTTCATTCTCAGAGTTGTTAGCTATTCCTTCTGTTGTTTACACTAAACATTCATTAGTAAGACCAGACATAAGTTTATTTTATCTTAATATGCCAAAACAGAGGGAAAACATCCAGATATAGATAAAAGATGAAATTAGCAGAAGTCACAGGTAATTATTATGGTGAATTAAAAAACGGATGAGCCAGGCAGAATGGGGAAGGGGTCCTGGTTAGGGGGAGATACAAACAAACAAAAAAAGCACTTTTGTCCACAGAAAGGAATTCAGTAGAAGGTGTTCCATCAGAGCCCTGGGATTCCCTCTTCCTCTCCTCCCATCACAGGATTTTTGCTTTGAGTGGTTTTCAAGGAATTATGGTACGTCAATTAATAGTTTGAAATAAATGTCAAGCATGCTGTTGCGCTAAGAGGTACCTGCTGTCAGGTAAGCCAAAATCCAATTTTCCTCTATTACACAAAATTACACAGAAAATAATAATAATTGTATAACTCTGTTATACGAAATTACACAGGAGAAAAAGATTACAGGAAATCACTCAAACAGTAGTGCCCAAATCAAGCTTATTTTGCTGTGTAAGCATCATGCGGCCGTGTGGATTAGGACAGGTCTTAACTAGAGGGTCACTCTCCTCCCTGCTATCCTCATACCAGCTTACAGCTCCCCTTTCCGGGCTCACTCAGCCAACACCTCCCACAGCCTTCTAGGCAGTTTGCTTTCTTGTGCTGGAGGTAGACACTTCAGTCCTCCTCTTGTGAGGGCACAACTCAAGTGCAAGTTTTTAGTCAAAGAGCAGCACTTAAAGCTAACAGATTTCAATGTTGTTAGTGGATAAATAAATAAATAAATAAATAAGCTCCAATACTTAGGAACCACAGCAAATCATGATACCTCCCTCCAAAACAGACACGCTAACCATGGCAATCATGGTTTGCTTAATGTCTCAACTGCTCAGCCAAGCATCTGTAGGACAAAATTATTTTAACAGAAGACTGATAAAAGCCCAAAATTAAGTACCAGTCTGCTGAGATTTTCAATGGGAACAGCTCAAGTCTGGCAAAGTTATACAAGCGCATAAAGACACTCAGCTTGACTTGGTTTTTCTTCCACTCCCCTCTGTTCCTTCAACAGATGCTGAATGACCATCCGTCACTATAAACCTCACCTACAGTAGGGGAAAAAGCGGAGACAACGGCTAACTTGCATTCCTTCGTGCCATTATGACAATACCGTTCATGAAACATCAGCCGTACATTATCCTCTAAAATTCAGATTGTTTTCTACAAGGCAACAGCGCAACAGAAACTGAAATTAATTGCAGGGAGCCCAGCGAGCTGCTAGTTGAGCTTTTTGGCTTCTGCCTGCTGGCTCCCCAACTCAAATTCACGCAAACACTCCGATCACACCCAATCTCCAGTACGTGATTAATTATTTGCTGATGCTAAGGAAGAGCCGAGGGGCACGGCTGGGATGCCCCAGAACGCCTCGCCGGCTGCCACGCCAAAGGCGCCCCGACAACTTGTGTCAGCCGGGCATTTTCTAGAGAACTAAAGAGCGGCTCGGGGAGACTCGGGGACCTCCCGCTGCCTGCTCCCGCTTCCCCGTTAGCCGGCAGAACACCCTGGTTATACACACGCCTATCTATCTATCTATACGTGCTGCAAACAAAGGCGCTGCTAACTTTGCTCCCGCCGGCCGCGCAGGGCGGCTCCCGGTCCCACGGCACGGCCAAAGCACGGTCCCCAGCACGCCGGGGGCAACCGGGCGGCGGAGGGGTCGCTCCGCTGGTCTCCAGCCCGCCCATCCCGCTGCCGGACCCTGCGGCGGACCCGACCCGGCCCGGCCCGGCCCGGCCCGGCCCGCGGGCGTGGCNGTGGCGGGCGGCGTGCTCGCAAAGTTTGGGGCCGGGCCCCGGAGCGGCTTCGCTTATGACATCACCGGTCGCGTGCCTCGGGCGCCCGGCACGTGCGGGAGCGCTCTGGTGTGACGTGGCTGGAGGCGCTGGGGACGTCTGCCCCCTGTAACGCCCGGTGATACCCAACCGGCCTTGGGAATAGTTGGGAGCACTTGCCCAAGATGAGCGCCGCTGGTTTGCGTGTAATGGTTGAGAGCGGGCGAGGTGAGAGGCCGCGCTTTGTGAGGCGCCGAGCATCCTAGTTGAGGATGTCCCTGCTCACATGTCGGGGTTGGACTAGATGACCTTTAGAGGTCCCTTCCAACCCAAACTGTTCCATGATTCTCTAACGGGTGGCCAATGTTGCAGGCTGCCGTGTCACAGCGAGCGGGAGGCCACGGTGGCCGCGGCAGCAAGCCCTGCGCTTGGCAGATGTTCAGCCAAGGGAAGGTGGCGCAGGGTCGTGCTGACTCACTCCTTCCTGAAAAAGGCTGTATGTTAGGGCGTCGTAATGAAAGGCCTGTGAAATGTCATCGGAAACGCAGGCTGTGTTGCAGTACGTGCACCCAAATCGTTGCTGAATTACCGTTCCAGAATTAGAAATGCCGAGCATGGCCCGTGGTATTTCTGCAATCTGCTAGAACTTCTCAGGCCACCGGCGGTGTGGTAGGTGGGAAAGAGCTGATTGATGAGAATGCGTTTGGGCTTGGAGAAACGACTCATATAATGTCACACGCAGGAGGCTACAAGTGAAGCTAAGTAATCACAACCTCGAAGGCCTGTGGCTGCCCGAGATTAAAAATGGGCTGCGAGGGAGAAAAAAAACCACCAGAAAATAAGATAAAAAGACTTACAGGTATACTGGCAGGTTGCAAATTACAAACCATAGTTGTTCAGAAATTTATTGAAGAGACAGAACAAGAAGCTGACCGTATGGCTGCCGTGGTTTTATGTAATGCGAAATCCTGCGCCCCTTATTACTGTAGGGTTAGGCTGAGGAATTTCAGTTAGCCAGGGTGAGCTGGGTGAATGAGCAACACAGAATGCTGTGTCAAGAGAAACATATCCCAGTAAATTATCTTTGCAGTAAATTATCTTTTCCTTTTCAAGAAATGGACTCATATATCATTAGGAACGCCTCCGTGAAACCATCTCTGAAATGTATAGTTATAGAAGAGAAATGAAGGAAATATATAGTTATTGTAGAAGAGAATGAATGAAATATGATGCCATCGAAGGGTCAGAATACAATGATTTAAGAAAAGATTCGGTGTAGCGGGGAATTATGCATTATACATTTAAAAAGTACATATAATGAGTGGTGCTGAAAAAACAGATTTGCTTTTCCTGCATACTGTTATTTCATAAAAGAAGAGGAACGGGGCCAAAACCAAAACGACACAGACAACAAAAGTACCTTACTTTACTTTAATTAATTATACAGGTCATCACTGTGGACATCATTCTAATAAAGCATTTAAAACATTTGACTTTAGCATGTGTTAATGAAATCATTGATGGTTATTCAAATTAGACTTTAAAAGTATAACGAACAAAATAACCCCTCCCTGAAGGCACACTCCATACTTTACTGGCAGAGATTAAAAGAAATGAACTCAATTTAATTGATTTGATGGTCTATCACATTTATTTAAAAATACTTGGCAGTGACCTCTCTCGGGTACAAGGGGTAACACATCTAACGCATCAAGTGTTTGGCTGTACCATGAGAAATTAGCAGCTGGATGCTGTGTGCATAAGGGTGAATTAGTTCGTGCATCAAACTTGAGGGCTATGAAAAGCTTGCTCCTACAAGCCGTTTTAAAATGCTGTATGTGCTGTGAGGCTTATTAACAATGCCACATGCCAGGGAAAAATAGTAAACAGTAGAGAAAGCTTTTTCACATAGTAATTAATTCTTTGAAGTTACAGTTGCTATACAAAAATATGTATATAGAGAGGTGGCAGCTTGCCAGTGATGTGGGAATAAAAAGCCGGTGTATTACAAAGTCCTCAAATTATGTCATACAGTTTCTGGTCAGAGGGGTTTTATTACCTCTTTGTGGAAATGGGCTTGTGCAGTCCAGCTTTCTAACTTTTCCATGGCCACTACCACCCTATTCTCACTGCTCAGATACCACAATAATCAGAATATTCTTATTTAGTATGCTAATGCTTACATTAATAATAACTATTATAGAACACTCTTTACCAGAGATCCAAAATCACAGTCATTCTGGTTCAAAGTGTTGGTCGTTTAGTGAAATAAACAGGCAAATGGCACTTCAATTTAGTTGGGACAAGAAAGCCTGCGTTGACTGATACACCCAATTACCTTGGAGCATCCTTTGATCAGAGACCTGTAAAGAATCCCTCTCTCCCGCCCTCACGGCTCCTCTACATGGACTTGGGCTCTCTAGTTCTCCTTCATGCCCACAGTTCCTTTCTATTGCCTCCACAACTCTCATCGCTCTCCAGATGGGTTATGAGACAACCCTTTCTTCTGTGCCCTTCCTCCTCCTCCTCCCTTTGTGGTACGACCTGCAGAAATTTTAGGTGACAGCAGAACAACTCAAGTGCGAGTATATTGAAAGAAGCTTTGTATTATGGCAGAAGTAAATCCTGGGAAAATCTAAGCCGTTAGGTATTCATGGACAGATTTCCCAAATGACTGTACTTGGGCAGCCTCCACAATGAGAGGTTAGTTGGGGCACTGCTTATTGATGCTTGTCTGAAATGTTCGCAAGAACAAGGTAAGAGGAAATGAAGGTAATTTACAGCCTTTTCTTCTTGTCATGAGCTGGGTTGAAGGAAGCTGGGGTTTGAGAAGGAGGTTCGAGTATCTGGCAAATGGAAACAAAATGTTCCTGTCATAAGTGGCATCACCCAGCTTTTCCCCTCAGGGAAGGCATATGCAAGGCATGGCTGCTGGATTTTTTAAAAAGAGTGTCTCTTCTGGAATACATTTCTAGCATTATGTCCTGGTTTCAGCTGGGATAGAGGCAATTTTCTTCCTAGTAGCTGGTGCATTGCTGTGGTTTAGATTTAGTGTGAGAATAATGTTGACAGCGTGCTCATGTTTCACATGTTGCTATGTAGCGCTTATCCCAAGTCAAAGAGTTTTCATTTTTCCATCCTCTGCAAGCAGGTGCACAAGAAGCTGGGAGGGAGCATGGCCAGAACAGCTCACCTGACCTAGTCAAAGGGATATTCCATATCATAGAATGTCATGCTCAGTACGTAGACTGGGAGGAGTTGTCTGGGAGGGGCAGATCGTTGGTGGGACATCGGCCAGTGGGTGGTGAGCAGTCGCATTGTGCATCACTTGCCTCCCTTGGGTTTTGTTTTTCCCCCTTTTTGTTATATTCCTTTTCATTACTATTATTATTATTGCTATTATTGTATTTTATTTAATTTTAGTTATTAGACTGTTTGTATCTCTGCTCATGAGTTTTACTTTCCCCCCCCCTCCCCGATTCTCCTCCCCATCTCACTGGGAGGAGGAAGGAGTGAGCGAGAGGCTGCATGGTGCTTAATCGCTGCTTGGGATTAACCCACGACACATTACCACATCTGAAAATTCTCTGTATCAGGTTGCGTGACTTTGTTAGAGGGAAGGGATGTTACAAGAAGGGCTGCCACCCACAGCTCCAGGGCCATGCATCCTGCCCAGCTACTGGACCAGGGACCTGGTGTCTCCATCCCAGGTCAGTGGACATGGCTGCTGCTTTCCTGCTCAACCAGCGGCAACTTCAACAGCACCTATGTATAGCATGCACACAAGTACCAGCAGCCAAGTTCCCGTCTCCCCTTCAGCTGTGGGGGCTGAGGTTCACTAGGGAAAGCACACACATGCACCACTCTGTGTTCACGAACACATGCACAGTTGCAGATTCCAGAGTACAGGCACAGCCGCCCTGACACCCCTCCCCAGATCCCAGGCCTCTTACCTGCTCCATGGTCCCTGACCTGCTAGCTGGTCCAGCTTGGTGCTTACTGCATTTTGACAAGGTCTTCAGCCAGCTCATCTTGCTGAAACGAGCAGCCTCCTGCTCCACATACCCTGACCTATCTATCAGTCTGGCTGAGCAGGGCTGTTCCCTGCTGCTGTCTCTGTGCGTGTTTAGTCAGGGTTGTGGGTTGTGCCTCTGCATGTTTGGCTGCCCCCCTTCTCCGTGTCATCCCACTTGACAAGGTCCTTGGTCAGTTTGTATTAAATGAAGCAGGGGCTCTCTACTTCCACATGCAGTGACAGGTAGTTTCCAGTTGGGTTCAGATACTGAAGTAGGGAGTGCAAACAGCGCCTCTTTCCAAAGGAAGTCATCCTGGTACCCTAGCATGCAGTCCTAATTAAAAACTACTCCTGTGCAAGTCTTGGGGGCTTGGCGTTATTGAACCACCTTTAGATTAAAGAATTAAAGAACCACCTTTAGATAAAAAGTTACATTGTGATTCTAATTTCTGACGTTAAAGTTCTTTGACACAGTCAGATGATGCTGCCTGTCTACAATGCTCACTGCATGTGGATAGCTGTTCAGAGCATTTCTTTCCATTTAAGAAGAAGAAACTGTAGGAGGAATTGTGATCTTAGTGAGTCGTCCCTCTAGAACAAAAGCAGAAGGTTTGTACATGCCTAATCAAGTTACCCAGATGGCTTCAATGTATTTTATTAAGATGTGATAAACAATTCCAGGTAATCAATCTCATAGTGTCAGCAAGATAGAAGGGAATCTCAAGCAAGGGAGGATGTTTAATTTACAGCAGAGAAAAATGGATCTGTTATTGATAGTTTAGCACGGAGTCTCTTCAGAGCTCAGTTTTGTACCAGTTCGAAAGGTCATAAAATTTCAGAACAGTAAGAATAAAAAAGTAAAATGAGCCACAAAGGAAACAAGAGTGATTATGTAGATTAACAGTGTTCTTAATGTTTCATTTGAATACCACAGTACTTGCATTTGCCAAGGAATCACTCCAGCACTCATTTAGGCTCCTGCAGATAGAGCATCCAAGGCTGGCCATTTAATGGCCACTCATAGGTTATGAGGAGTAGCTGGATGTTCCATATGTGTATCCACCTCATTACATTTCCGCTATGAAATTACTCTCAAGACTGCCATTACAACTACCGAGAGTGGAAAAATAAGACTTCATGTTATTAGATCATTTGAAGATGTCACAGATTTACTGTGCTAGAACAGTTTGAAAATAATAAAGCAGGATTCATTTTATAATCTCATAATAACTTTCTGATGATTTTAAGCACATTATTTCTTTCATTATTTGCTCAATTAAGAAAATCCCAAACTAAGTATATGCAGAATACAGTGAAGGATAAATAAACACACAAGCAAAACGTTCTTAATTGAAGTATTTTTCAGAGAATCTGACTGGGAATTTGCAGCTTATAGACTGTAAACATCTCCTCATCTATATAAGCAATCTGATGTGGTCGAATACTTTCCCTCCCACCACATCCTACATACTCAGTGGAGCAGCAAGAGGAGGAGGGGCAACAGGACAGATGTATAAATATTTGCCTTGCACAGACCAGCAGCTAGAAGCACGTATACGTACAGACACAGACACACAGGCACACAGCACTAACTGGGCAACCCAGTGGCTCTACAGGGATGCTCTCCACAACACTGACTCTGCCACTTGCTTCTCTCCAGAATGCCTGAGTTTTGGACCACACTTATAACACATAGAAAAATAAATCTCTCTACCACGTCTCTGGCGTAAGGTATCACTCAGAAAACGCATGTTGCATCTCAGCTGGAGTCAAGCACCATCTGTGTATAGTTCATGGCTCCAAGCAACATGAAAACAAGCAGCTTGGTAGCCTCTCCAGTCTCAGTCTAGCTGTCAAATGTATTTTATTTGAAGGGCAGGCCCACAAGTATTCATCCTCTTGCTCACCCTTCAGCCTAGCTAGGTGCTTAATTATTTCCAACTGTTTGGACACCTGAATCTAACTCTTGTCATATGGGGGATTTGAAATTTTTACTTTTCCATGCTGTGGAAATTTGCCTGTTTCTCCACAGGAGAGGCTCATTTAGTTCCTTTTCAAGTAATGAAGTCCTTCCTGGAATTTCTTGATTGCTACCCTAGAATTGATACAATACTGTGTCAGTCTGCCTTCAGGGAAATTAATGTTTAAAGTCATATTTGGCTTATTATCCACCCACTCTTCTGTCACTTTCAGCAGTAATTTTTTCATTGCATTGTTTTTTCCTCAGGCTTACTCATCTTGGAGTTTTTATTCCTCTACTCCTTCCCCTTTTGCTGCTTAATGTGATAAAATCGGTAAAAAATTAAACCAGTTCTACTGGTTTTCTCTACTTTGGCAAAAATCACGAGCCCTAGAGTGGAAAGACCCTTAAAAGAGCTGCATGCAAGAAACTTCTTCCCACCTAGTGACATCTCTGGCTGTGTGCGCCGATCCAATGGTTTCTGCCCTTTGGGAGTCAAAGTTATGTGACTCCAAAAGCAGGCATCTAAATGTCAGACAATCAGTCTGACAGCCTCTTCTTTATTTTATTTTTTTTTAAGATCAGGCAATTTAAATGCACATTTACACAGCTGATGCCCTGAAATGCCTTGACATGGCTGAGCAACCCAGTACCTTGGTTTGATCATCGTCTAGGGATGAGATACCTTCCCATGCTCACACAATCTATTGCCAGAGACTATTGCTAGAGATCCTGAGAATGTGTCTTTGCACTAAATGCAGTAACAGCCACAATTTCTTTTCTTCCACTTCCCGTGGAAGTGTTTTACTTGCCAGTGTGTAGGACTATCTTAGCAGTTGTCCACTGTCTTTATAAAATTATACAGAAAAGGCTCTAAGATTCCTAGGACCAGAGAAAGTAAATGCTTTAGGAGCCTCTCAGGGCACCTGCCCAAAACAGCGACTTATGGCTTCCAGTCCCTGCTCCTTGTTCTGGGTTTTATCAAGCAGTTTCCAAGTGCAAGGACATACTCTCTTTACAAGCTACGTTATCTCTGGCAAGCAGCATAATGTGATAGCATCTACCACAGTTGCTCAAGTCTCTCTGNTGATAGCATCTACCACAGTTGCTCAAGTCTCTCTGAATCCATGCTGCTGTTATCCTGCTCTTCAGCTCTGCTACACCCCCCATCACGCAAGTGTTACTGGCTGTGAAAGAAAGCTTATAAGAACGCACAGTTTCCAGGAGCAGTATCTTACAACATCCCTGTAACTGCTTGGTTAACTAGTTTAGCTAGTTGGCTGATTTAAAGCAGTTTGTGGTACTTCTGGATCCCATGTAATTCTCTGCACAT
>WEIS01031064.1:0-12850 GCA_013389965.1 Todus mexicanus | reverse complement strand
CCTCCAGGAATGGTGATTTCACCACCTCACTAGTTGTTACAAGAGGGTTTTATGTAGCTTTAGGGTTTGTCAGTGGCATTATACAATCCAACATCTGAGGACTTACATTATCCTACCTTTGTTCTAAAACAAAGGCTTCTTGCTGATTTATTGATTTTGTTTGTACAAATGGTAGAAATCTTATGTGTACTCTTTGGCAGTAGGATGCTACAGCTCCTGGTAGATTGGCATGTGACTTGTTTTGTTAAAACTTGTTACTTTTTGCATATTTAAGAAGTTTTAAAATGGCGTATATATGTTCAACAGATCCCAAATATCAGCTGATCTAGTTAACACTATTAAGACAGCAGTTACAGTGTTGCAGGGACAACTTTGCTACTGTAGACCTATTAAAACAACCCATTTTTATAATTTGCACAATGGTAAAACAAAGCACAATTTCTGAGCAGTATCACTCTTGATCTCATGAGATAAGTAATGAAGCGAACTGAGCCATATACTCTCCAAATAATTCTGTTAAATCAATGCAAGCAAATTCGTTATCAAGCTAAGCTTCTCATGTGGTTATAACTACTGTGAGGATGCCAACTGCTTCTAGCCACATAGGAAACATCTAAGTTGCTCAAACATCATTACTGATTAATCACAGAATGACTCAAAAGTTTGCTTGTCTTCTACTGTCAAACTTGTCCAATACCTCAGATGGTTTAGTAGGCACTACATATTAAAAAATAAAAATACTTTAAATAAAAATAATTTAAGAAAATCTACAATCTTAGCAAAAGTGAACCAATAACCAATAATTACTGTTCCACTGCAATCTTTGTTGTCTACAACATACCTTCCCAGACATGGAAATGAGAGTATAAGGTAATAATATTTAAATTAATAACTATATATGTATTCACTCTGTGCCGCTCTTACAAAATCCTGCATACAGCCAAGTTATTTAAGCTGTCATTGGAACTGACACACTGATCAAAGCACCTAAAATACAATTATGTTTCGAAGACGAGTTGTTTTCTCTTTCTCTCTGCTTTAACAGAGTTCTGGTGACTCATCTGTAAGATGTATTCATCTATTTCTCCTTCATTTACTCCTTTCAACATTTTACTCTGCTTATTTAATGCAATAGGGTAACCTTCATGAAAAGTCTAATGAAGATCAAAAAAAAACCGCTGACTGAAATTCAGATATTTGGTATTTAGTAAAAATATGTATATTTATGACACCAGTTAACAGAAAAGGCTAGTTTTTAGTTAATAAGTAGAGCTCTTTAGGATTTTTGGTTTTCCTCATTCATTTCACGCATCCTAGATGACAGATTTTACTAGTAATGGTTCAACCCGTGAAGGTTGCAAATTGGATCCAGTATGCATGTATATGTTTACACACATATATATAATTCAAAGATACATATATATGCCTATACACACACATATATATGCACATATTTCCTATATATACACAAACATACATATGCTTACAAATACATACATATATGCACATCCCTTTTGAGACTCAAATATACTACAGGATTTAATCAAAGCACAAGAGGAGACAGGATATAACAGATTTAGAATCATAGAATAGTTTGGGTTGGAAGGGACCTTAAAGATCATCCAGTTCCAACCTCCCTGCCAAGGGCAGGAACACAGATTTGTAGATGAGAGGATCAGTCACTGACCTGGCGAGTAACTTTATTTTTTCTTTGGCTGTCTGTGAACATCTGCTTTCCTTGGATGAAAGTCATACGTGGGACTATATTACAAACACACACGCACAAAGCAGTGCATCATTCACAAATTACAGACGTTTCATATCCAAGCATTTCTGGAACAGGACTGAATCCAAAACGTTAATACTACAGGAAAGTTCATTGGAGAGGCAATTTAACAGACTAGAAGATATCTTTCCTAAAGTACTTTCCCAAATTATACTGTGTTATTTGCTATATGGACAAAACAATAGCACTCCTGCTAACAGCAGGTTTCAGAAGTAGGCATGGGTTTACCCTGGCAGTTCATGCTCCACCCTTTCATTTTAGAGATGCATAGCAGACTGTACTTTTCAAACACAGTGGAAACGAGAGTAACCAATCTTAAGCATAACTGGAATTTCTAGTGCAGCCAAAGGTCCTTCAAATGCCTCAACATACTCGATGACCTGGAGTGGGGAAATACAGCTAGGTCTTCAAGACCAGAACATAAAGGTCTGCTCTGCTTGATTCTGTTCTGGGACTTCAGGCCATATCTTCAAAAAAATGACTTTTCTGCTATAGCAAGTTGGTCATTAGCTGTTCTGTAATACAGAGAGGTCTGTCTCTCTCTTCACCTCTTTCACACTGTTTTTTCTCTCCAAAAGCCATCCAAGCTTTTGAGAAAACTCCATGGCCACACATGTAGTGCCAACGAAAGCACAGGCAGAGCAGTCAGAAGGGCTAACGGAAGGACCTTGCCAAAACCACAGCTTATACAAGCATTTTATCATCCACTTCTGTACAAAGTCAAGCAGAATTGCTCACATGACTGCTGTGAGGTGTTTAGGCTAAACAACTCTGGGCACCATGAACCAAACATGGAGAACCCACACCCTGGACGCCACTGGTGGTGGTGGAGTGACAGCAGCAGGAAAACAGACAGGGTCAGTCAGTCAGCCACATCTAAGCCTGCTGCTCTATCTTTAACCATCACAATTTGTCCAATCATAGTGTCATGAAGCTCCTAAAGAAACACCACGTTATACTGGGGGGGGGGGGAAATCGTTAACAGTAAAAGACTTTTGGTTTCTGTACAATAGAAATTCCTGTCTAGGCTATCCACTTCAAGTGCAGTGTTGTGGTTTAAGGGTTAAAAGGGGAACGCGTAGTAACATTAGGACGCTGTGGGGTCAGAGGGTCAGGTATTCCCTTCCTTTTCCTGCCTTCCCCTATATAAAGGGGGTAGGAAGCTTGGTTGGCCCTTTTCCCTTCCTGCTCATGCATTGTGCTGGTCGCGGCTCATCCCAGGGGTGGCACGGCCTGCATCTACATGTTGTAGGGAAAATCCATCGCCATCCAAGATCAAGTTTCGTATATATTTGTATATATAGATCACTTTCCTCAACCTTTCTGTATATCCCTTTTGCCCTTAATATCTTTCATTATCTGTTAAAATTACATTCTTAACTTCAAATTCCATGCAAGCCCCTTTTGTCTACTCATTGCTCCCTCTACCTATCTTTTCCCTGAGGGGGGAAAAAGAAGGGGGAGAGGGGCAAAAATCAAATCTGTTCCGTGGGGTTTGGCCCTGAAACCTCTAAACATAGACACGCAGGTAGATGCCACACACACCACTGACTGCCCCAGCAGAAGTAAGTTTGGGGGTTTTTCCAGTTCACTCTAAACAGAGTAGAGCAAACAAGTAACATTCAGACATGCAGCTGCAGAAAAAACCTGTATCAGCATAACTCATTACTTTGAGGAACATCGAAAAGACAGTTAAGAGTTCAGAGAAAGAGCATTTTCTGGTATTCCCATAATCTTCTCTGATCAGAAACAATAGCTGTTTATCAGAAAGCTGACTCTCACACAACTTTGGTTGCCCACAGACAGCAAGCACACTTTTTCTCTCACTATTTATCTCAAATACTGCTTTCTTTTTCCCCTTTGTCCACTGGATTTTGCATTCCTCTCTATATGGTTCTTTCTGCTAGGAAAATCATCTTCCTTTGATGTTCAGAGTTTTCTGTAAATTCTGCCTGGATTTTTTTGGCTTTTGATTCTTGAATTTGCTATTTCCATGAATCATTAATTCAGAGATGTGTGAACAACCTTACTTGAGAGACTGTATATTATGCTACCTCTCGCCTTCCTCTGTTATCTTACATGTTGTCAAATCAGACTTCACGTTATGTTACAGTTACTCTTTTTGAATGGTTAATTTTTCACTGGAAGTTACAGAGGCAATTATTTTAAGGCTTGAATACCTGCCAACAACTGTAGTGGCATAAAGCTGGTCCCCAAAGCCCACACAGCTACAGGGAACACCAAAACCAGAAGACAACACTGAATGTAAATTACACCAATTTTTATGGATGGCAGAGTTAAAATGAAAATTTTTCACACTATTAAAAAAGCCTTCAATCACTACACATATATACTTCTGTATATATGAACATGCAAAATGGCACATGTTAAAACCCCAAACAACAACTAAAGAGAACCAAACCAACTTAGAGAATAAAGGGGGTTTATTTATTAATGTATTTTAAGATAAGCATACTATTCATGGGAGGAGTAGAGTAACCACTGTTTATAAAGTTTTATACGTGTTATCTATAAAAATGAATAAAACATAAGCAGTATTCTTAAAAAAGAAACGTCACCTAGAGAAGTGGAAAATGGGTCATTTTCCATGTCTTCTAGGTTGACAGTAGAACAGTCAGCCACTAAGTGTAAATATGATTATGATTCATGTTACAAAAGGGAATAATAAGGATTTGACAAGTTGATGTGTTCTTACATATGGTATTTAAAGTTCAGATAATAAATATAAGTAATAGGCTAAGTTATTTTAAGTATTGACTTTCACCAAGGGCGGATGTAACACAAATGTAACAAGTTCACAGTGGAGGGGAAAAGACCAGAAGATGATTGGACGACGCCCCCACCTAAGGAGGAAAGCGATGACATCACCCCCCCTCCCCAAGAGATGACTTCACCCCCGAGCGACGGCCCCCAGGATCCATATAGGAAGAAGAAGAGGCGGGGTTGAGGTGGGGAGTCATTGACTATGTATGACAAGAAAGTATATAAGCTAGTACAATGTTGCGAATGATCCTGCCTCTAGCTACACTAGCTAAGCACCCGGTACTGTACTTTTCCTTTCTCTTATTCTATTCCCTATTCTCTTTATAAATTAATTGGATTTGCACGTTTATAACACTAATAATTCCTCTTTTAACTATGTGTTACCCATACGCTGAAATGGGGACAAGAAATCTGGAGCATGCCATGTAAGTTACCAGAAAACTGCCCATGCAGTATGGCTGCCTCCTGTTGATAGCACACATTGATTCTACCTCACTGGTACTGCTGCTGTAATGGTGCAATGTGGTCTCACCTACAGAACAGCCCAAGGCAGAACGGAGATACATCTATGTCCACCGTGGACAAATACAATACAAATACAAGAGCTTACTTAAGTATACAAAATTGTACCGCACCCAGCTGAGCCTGGCACTGGTAAAATTGCCTACTGCCCTCCACCCCCCCAAAGCTCCACAAGGTTTTTATCAATTTTCCAAAATCCTTAAGCAAACCACCAGAGGTCCTGAAAAATGTATATTGAGAGTTATGACTTACTGGTTTGCACAGGTTGAAACAAAACAATGATAATAAGGATAAAATAAGGCAGCAATCTAAATCAGGCATTCAATGGAAAGTGTTGCCATAAAGTGTTCATGCTTCAAGGCCCTGAGGGAGAAGTCTTTGATTTCCTGAAGAATCATTTACAGAGAGACACAAACATTTGGTTCCAAATCCATAAATAATTAAAGAAGTTAATAATTAAAAAAACAAGCCAGTCTTGTCTGAAAAGAAAATTTAGAGACTGTTGCAAGCACTTCAATGACATTGACTTTCTTAAGGATAGCATAGACTTCCCTCCTTTTCTTGTATTCCTTCTCCAAATGCATCCATCAATGCTAAATAGTGAAAAACTGAGCATGTGATGTCCTGCAGCAGACCCAGAAAAATCAGGGTGCTGAGCCACAAATTTCTGTTTGTGTTACCAGGACTTTCATGCCTACTCTAGTAGTCAATACCACCAAGTGTCATCTCCATAAAATATGCACCAATAGAACAAAAGGGAAAGAGTTCAAGCAAACTGTATTTCTGAACAGAACAAACCCTGCTATTATTTGAATCACATGAAAGAAATAACTTTCCTGGTTTTAAAATAATTTTGTTTGTTTTTTCCATATACGATTCTCTTACTTTACTTATTTTCTACAAATTTGGAAAATGCGTGGCCTTAATTACAGCCTCTCTCTGTTCTGTTTCCCTACAGAACTCAAATTCCATCACAGACTTCACAGTAATACAAAAGTACTCAAAATGGGCTGCTCAGAATGAGGAGAAAAATTCTAAGAAAAACTTGATTTGCATTCATTTAAAAGCTTCTATCATTCTGGTAAAAAAGACTGTAAGCAGTCATCTGATGCTTTACTTCATTATCAAGCAGGTCATGTTACAGAATGTCTACTACAGAATTTTGAGGATATCCTGACATTGATTTCAAGCATGTGAAATTATGTGTTCATACATGGACACTTGATCAGTCCTGGAGATCTGTGAAGATCCTTCTTGGCATGAGCATCCTACTAACCAGTTATGGTCCATGAGTAATGAAGGACGGAATAAGAAAGTGAAGGGACACACTGGAACACATCAATTAGCCATTCACGGTTAACAAAGCCAACCATAATAATATGCTCGAGCGCTAAGTTTTAAAATTTCATTTCAATGAACTACTTAAAATAGGTGCTGCTGCAGAATAGCTGACTTCATAAACTACTAGTCTGATTTTAGAGCATGCAATAATTAAAGATACGTTTGGTAGCTATTGAAAAGTTCTCTTATTTCCAACAGGAGTGGAGTTAATTACACTCTTTGTTTGCAGAAACAGTAAGAACGAGGAACAGCCTTCTAGACTGTGGTGATTTGGGGACATGCTAAAATTGATATATTAAAGCAGCTTATCTATTTAACAGCACATAAAGTACCAAAAGCTCTTTTGATACTTCACAGAGGAAGGACAGATCGTTCCTCTTGCTCCCAGCTGCTTCACCCAAACATAGTCATCAAGCTTGAGTGGAGGTGTTAATGGCGGTGTCAGTCAGCCCACAAAGAGAGGGAAGACTATACACGTCGCAGAACCATGAGCTCTCTGAGTGAATTTACAAAAGAGATAGCAAAATGAACAGTAACCAACACAGAGATAAGTGGCATGAGAAAAAACAGTGTACTATGGGGGAAATCAGGTATGTGAAGAAAAACTAAAAACATTTCATCGGGAATTAATGGGAACTCTTCTTCTATTGTTCCCACTCAAACCAATGCAGAAGGGCTCCCTGAGCAGAACACCAACAAAATAGTGCCAGCCTTACAACTAGGTGACTACTAATTGCTACCTGGACTGAAAAAGATTCTCCATTATTTTCGTACTTGAAAAAGAACTGGGTTAGCAACCTCCATATAATTTTTTCCATAACAACAGAAAGGAATTCAAACACAGAATGGCTGAAGAAGAGGGAAACAGGAGGGCTTGCTGGTTTTTTGTTGTTGTTGTTCTCTTCTCTCTCTGGTGACCTCCCCCTTATTTTCCTACACTGTAAAGAAGAAATTATCATTAATCGCATAATGCATGTCATTATGCATTAGCACTGGTTTTCTTATCTTAACCTATTCTATCTTGTTGACTTGCACAATTCCGTCAAAGAGACTCACTATATATTTGTATATACGCTTACAAATTACCATGACAAATTCCCTGTAAAACTGCTACTACAGATGACCAAAACATTTCCACTAAAACAGTTTTCTACTACAGTATGTCTTTGAAGGCAGTGTAATCTTGCTAAATATTATTTATTAGCTTAAAATAACACTAAAATTGGTTTTTTTAATTGAAAATTTTGTTCACACCAACATCCGTTGTAAGATATATTTTACTTTGCTTACTCATGAGTGTTTCCAATATTCATTCACACCATCAGTAATGGTAGACTTCCACTGATAGCCCAGAATGACAAAATATCACAATCACTTGAGTATTTCAAATGAATATTTAAGACTGTACAACAGCAAACATGTCATGAACTGCTACTACCTTCATGACACTAATAATCTAAAAATTAAATAAAGATCAAAATTAATTTGGTATAGAAGCAAAAGTTAAATTTTCTCAAGTTAAATTTTACATATTATTTTACCTACAATTTGCTGTGGGTTTTGAAAACATTAGAGTTTTGAGAGTGCTTTCTCCCTCTCCTCTCATTATGCTACTTCAGCTTCTCTTATCCACCACAGAAGAGCTCTCCATGGCTCCAGTTGCAGGTTATCTCACATGTACCTGTCCACTTCTACAGGAAAAACAAAGCACAAGCCCCACAGCAACTGTTCTCCTTCTCTCAAGACAAGGACCTACATGAGAGAATTATCCTCTGCATCTACATACAGACTGGAGGCTTTCTTGATGAGCCCCAGACCTCTGTGGCCCCAGAGGAAGTCAGGACAAATGAGGAGTTTACCCTGGTTGATGAGGACTGAGTTAGGAACCAGTTAAGCAATCTGGATGTCCATAAATCCATGGGTCCTGATGGGATGCACCCACAAGTGCTGAGGGAGATGGCCGAAGTCATTGCCAGGCCACTCTCCATCATCTTTGGTAGTCATGGGGAACAGGAGAGGTGCCTGAGGACTGAAGGAAACCAAATGTCACTCCAATCTTCAAAAAGGGTAAGAAGGAGGACCCGGGTAACTATAGACCGGTCAGCCTCACCTCCGTCCCCAGAAAGGTGACGGAACATCTTGTCCTTGGCGTTGTCTCTAGGGATATCAAGGACATGAAGATCACCAGGGGCAGTCAATACGGCTTCACCAAGGGGAAGTCATGCTTGACCAACCTGATAGCNTAGTAGGTCGAGAGAGGTTCTCCTCCCCCTCTACTCTGCCCTGGTGAGGCCACAGCTCGAGTATTGTGTCCAGTTCTCGGCCCCTCAGTTCAAGAAGGACACAGAACTGCTTGAGAGAGTCCAGCGCAGAGCCACTAAGATGATTAAGGGAGTGGAACATCTCCCTTATGAGGAAAGGCTGAGGGAGATGGGTCTCTTTAGCTTGGAGAAGAGCAGACTGAGGGGTGAACTCATTAATGTTTATAAATACATAAAGGGCAAGTGTCAGGAGGATGGAGCTGGGCTCTTCTCAATGGCACCCAGTGACAGGACAAGGGGTAACGGGTGTAAACTAGATCACAGGAGGTTTCACTTGAATATTAGGAGGAACTTCTTCACAGTGAGGGTGACAGAGCAGTGGAACAGGCTGCCCAGGGGAGTCGTGGAGTCTCCTTCTCTGGAGACGTTTAAAAGTTGCTGGATGAGTTCCTGTGTAACTTAGTCTAGGTGGTCCTGCTCGGCAGGGGGACTGGACTAGATGATCTTTTGAGGTCCCTTTCAATCCCTAACATTCTGTGAATCTGTGTAACTTCAGTCCTCATTTCTTGGCCTTCTCCAACACGACAGGAAAAGTATTTTAACTACATAGTCTAAATGACTAAAGCCACTCAACCATGAAAGTCCTCTTGTAGAATGCTGGAGAGGTAAAAATAACAACCAGGTTTGGGCTAGACAGCTATTATAATATTTTATAGCCAGTTGTTCAGAAGCCTCTCTGTTCTACTGGATATCTCAATGTTTTTAAAAACTCCAGAAATCTTCCAAGACTTCATTCCATAATCCCCAAAATATATTCCAGGAGTTGTTACACTTCCTAGTACTGAAGAAAAGATTTTTTAAAAAAAAATTTAAAAGACAAAGGGAGAGAAGAAAATAAAGGTTCATAGAAAAAGCATAATAATAATAATCATAATGATGATGTTTCATTCCAATAAATGTCAGTATTACATTGCCAAGCAGCCTGAAGTTTCTGAAAGTATCACAGGACAATGAAACTTAAATGACAAAGGGAAAAACCGCTGGCCTTACCAAGATTTTGCTGTCCCCTATTTCACTTTCCTGGATGACAAGAATCCTTTAGCCTACTGTGCCAAGATATGAATGAAAAAAAAATTCTGCCAAATCCCAGAATCTGTAAAACCGAAATTGCAAAACTGGTACCTAATTCTGTACTGATTGTCGACGGTCTCCAACACAGCTAGCTTACACTTCAAGGTCTTTGATCTGAGAAAGTTATTATCGTAGCATTTCTCCATATGAAGAATTCACGAGAGTTTCCGGCAAGCATTGGCAAGTTTTTCCTGTATAAGATATGCAGGCTCATCTATCATATACAAGCTTTGAATTAATGACAAAAGAACATTTTATAAACGAGTCAAATCCCATTTCATCTTCCATCTTTCCTGGCAAAAGCTGTGTTTTCTAATTTAAGCCCTTTGTTCAGTGATCAGAAACTACATTGCCATTAGCTAAGTTTCACATAAGTGCAGACAGATTAGTGATGCAGATATCTCACCTTCTCTCATTATTGTCTGAAGTTACCATCAATGCATACCCTTTCCTCCAGATCAGCTTAAAAAATAAAAAAATAAAAACCCCAACACCCTGATTTTCCTTTCCTTTTTTTGTGTCTTATGGGAAAGTTGCTGCAAATCACACTCTCCTGCAATGAATGAAACAGTGAATGCAGAAAGACACTGTAAAGCTGAAGTGTACATGTGAAAGAAACAGTATTTCTTTTCCTTTCTAAGAGCATAACTTTCCTTTCTAAATACTATCTAAAAGTGCAGTTTCTAGGCTCTTTGCATTTTTCATAAGAAAAATATTCTGTGAAAAATGTGATCCTGAAAGCAGCAACTCTAATTTATATAGCAGAAGATTTTAAACGTCTGTCTACATTTAAAGCCATGTTCACTTAATGGCGTGTCAGCTCCCTCCTGCTTTGGCTATTTCTAGAGGTGAATATGGTTTCCTATTAATAATTCTCAGGCTGGTAGAAACCTCTGACCTATGTCCACGGTTTAGCAAGGTCTGCTTTCTCTGCAGCAGCTACAGATAGGGCAGTTCTCAAGAGATTTGTTCCTGCTGTTCTCTTCTGATGGAGTCCTTTGCATCCCCTCTGCTTTTTATCACCCAAAACACAGCTCTCATCAATAACCCCAGGAAACAGACATCTAACTTTTTAATACTCAACTTTTTCCTCCAAACACAAGGTGAAAAAATGAGGGTTGAATACAGTATGGTTTAACAGTGAAGAATATCGCACCGTGTAATCCCTCTCAGTGAAAGTTTGTGAAGTACAAGGAAAAAAGAGCCAAGAAAATTCTTCAAGGCGGAGTGGAAAAGGGCTCTTTATACAAAAGGACTTCATGATCTTTATGATATAATCTGAACCATTAAGATAAACAGAGCCCTTCAATAATATCACAATAATTCCACATCACCACAATCACCACTTACTCACATGAAAGCTAAACCTTTGTTCTGATCCAAGACCAGTCCAACGTAACACCAATGTTAATGGTGCTCCTCCAATTACTTTTGCATTATGGAAATTAAGTGTGCAAATTTTGTTTTAAAGAAGTACGAGATATGATGTTGCTTCTGTACCATGGTTTATTTAGGGCATGTCCTTTCTCCTTTATCTCCCTAAAAGAACAACAATCTTTCCATTTCATGGGGTAGAATCTGAAAATCTTTTAATAGAAGAGATTGAACTGTCTCCTATAAATATTGTTTCTACTACATCTACATGATCTAAGATAATGGCTGTAATAGAAAAGACAATGAAAAATAATGAAAGAGCTTATCTTCAATATAGGAGGTTTTGTCTTACCGGTTATAGCCAGAGGATGCCATAAAATAAAATAATCCCTTAAAAATGCCAGTCCATAGAAGTAAGCAATAGACATCACGATAAATATTGCTAATCAATAGTGATGAGTCAGTACAATTTAGCTAACAGATGTTCCTTCAACAATTGTTATTGTAATATCTAATATACCAGCATACACATATCAGGCCAATGCTGTAAATAAGAAAGCTGCTTCGTGGATTACAAGGCAGCAGGATGATGAAGTGGGACAGTACTATGCTACCCTTTACTGCTCATGTCAAAATCTGTTCTATGTTTTGCAGAAGAAAGATCTGCTGTACTGCTAGAGCATACAATTATTTTTACAAGATACAGAACCACAATATTCAGAAAAATCCAATTATTTTAAAAGAATTGTATCTGCTCACTAAAAACAAGCTTTCCCTATCTGGAAAACAAGTG
Source organism: Todus mexicanus (assembly GCA_013389965.1). Taxonomy (NCBI): domain Eukaryota; kingdom Metazoa; phylum Chordata; class Aves; order Coraciiformes; family Todidae; genus Todus; species Todus mexicanus. The sequence goes on along the minus strand of WEIS01031064.1, from coordinate 858 downwards.
GTAGGAAAAAAAAAAAAAGATATAAAATTTAAAATTACAGTTAGTACAGACAAAACATGAAATGTATATACTTATGAGATTGCTATGCTCTACTAAAAAGATTAATTACAGGCAATCATGTAGAGTACCTGGAAAACTAACAGTATATCCTGTGTGTATTTTATCGCTCACATTTAACCATTATGTGAAGTCTTCAAGCTTCATTCAAAATATACTGCACCTTACCTGGACCATACCTCTCTAGGACAGCCCTGACTACCAAAGCTTTATTTTTTATATGAGAGGGAAGGCCATGTGGAGAACCAACACTCCTTGTCAAAACACAGAACACTGCACCAGTCTGATATGCCTTCATAGAGTGCAGAAGAACATCAGCTCCTGGAGAAAGGGGACAGTTGAGTAACCACAACTTTGATTTCTCTAATAAAGTGGAAAAAAAAAAAGAAAGTTATTTACCAGACATTTGCTTCAAATAAATTGAACTGAAATGGAAACACACTCAGGTTGATCACCTTTTTTAAGCATATTCAAATACTTCCACATCAGAAACCTTATCTGTGTGCGCTGACTTCAGCAACAAAACCCCTTATTTGTTAATTATAAACTCAGTCTTCAAGAACAAGCCGCCTTCTTTGCCTTTGACAAATGCAGTTGTTCCTTACTCCTGTTATCCATTCCCACGTGGTGCTGTGGAGGATCCTAGCCCCATCGCTGTGGCCGTGCCACCTATCTCACTTCAGTCTCCCCTTTCCGCTCAGACATAGGCTCCTAGACTACCAAGGTGTTCTCTGGCCTGTTCTCATTTCATTTCACAGTTTGCCAGTGATAGTGAGTTCCTTTGCCTATTTGTTAGATTTT
>WEIS01031060.1:9895-26492 GCA_013389965.1 Todus mexicanus | reverse complement strand
AGGCCCGCCCGGCCCCGCCCGGCCGGGGGTGGGGACAAACCCGCCTGCCCCGGGGGGGTTTAGCGAGGATTTAGCGCCTTCTGTCCCTCTGCCGTCTCCCGCTCTGGTTCTGCCCCTCTCTAGCCTGAGCTGGTCCCCGTGTCAGTGGTGACACGCATTCCCAGACAGAGACGAGGCCTTGCCCCCCCCACCACCACCACCCTGTTCCTAGTTACTCCTCTGGGTGATGGCAGAATGCTGTCCTGGTTTTGCTGGGGTAGAATCGTAGAATCATAAAATGTCAGGGGATTTCAAGAGATCACCCAGTGCAGCCCCCCTGCCAGAGCTGGATCACCCAGGGCAGGTCACACAGGAAGGTGTCCAGGCGGGTTTGGAAAGTCTGCAGAGAAGGAGACTCCACAACCTCTCTGGGCGGCCTGGGCCAGGCTCTGGCACCCTCACAGCGAAGAAATTCCTCCTCGTGCTGAGCTGGAACTTCCCATGTTCAAGCTCACACCCGTTATTGCTTGTCCTGTTGCTGGACACCACAGCAAAGAGCCCGGCCCCCTCCTGCTGACACCCACCCCTCAGATATTTGTAGGCATTGCTCAGATCCCCTCTCAGCCTTCTCCAGAATAAACAGCCCCAGGGCTCTCAGCCTTTCTTCCTAAGATGTTCAAGTCCCTTAATCATCCTCATCACCCTCCGTTGGACTCTTTCCAGTAGATCCTTGTATAGAATCACAGAATCATCCTGGTTTGTATCAGAAATGATGTGGCCAGCAGCAGGACCAGGAAAATGATTGTGCCCCTGTACTCGGCACTGGTGAGACCACACCTCAAATACTGTGTCCAGTTTTGGGCACGACGGTATAAGAAAGACATTGAGCTAGGTGTTGGAGCACATCCAGAGAAGGGCAACGAAGCTGGTTAAGGCATTGGAGAACATGTCTTATAAGGAGAGGCTGAGGGAGTTGGGTCTGTTCAGCCTGAAGGAGGCTGAGAGGTGACCTTTTTGCTCTCTAAACTACCTGAAAGGAGGTTGTAGAGAGGCGGGTGTTGGCCTCTTCTTCCTGGTAACTAATGACAGGACAAGAGGAAATGGCCACAAGTTCCGCCAGATTGGATATTGGGCAAAATTTCTTTATTGAAAGAGCTGTTAAACATTGGAACGGGCTGCCCAGGGAAGTGGTGGAGTCACCATCCCTGGAAGTGTTCAAAAAACGAGTAGATGTGGCGCTTCAGGACATGGTCTAGTGGCCATGGAGGTGTTGGGTAGAAGGTGGGACTTGATCTTAGAGGTCTCTTCCAACCTTAATGATTCTATGAATCAATCTCCTATTCAGGAAAGCTGTATTTTCGAGAAGACTGCAAGCGCCCAATTTGATGAGAACAAAGTTGATAAATCACTATGTTTTTGTTCATGGCCTGCCATGGTACACAGGTCTCTACAGTGATCAAGGTCTTCAGCAGTTTTGAGTTAGCCAGGTGCTAACTGGCAGGAGGAGCAAAAGCCAGGGCAGCTGACCCAAGCTGGCCAACTTGTGGTATTCCTGACCATAAACATCACCCTCACTATAAATCACAAAGTTTGCTGGGGATGATCTCTTCTCCTGATAGTCACCAGCCCTAGAGGGTCTTGTCCATCATTCTGCTCCCAAGGCCAACTCTCCTGTGTGCTGTGACCATCGTGCTTTGTCTGGAGCCGTGGTGCTCGCAGTGCTTGGCATCCAGCATCCACTGCTTGGAGAGCACCGCTCACAACCACCACGTGGACTGAGTATAACTTTGTGTACTTTATATTAACATTCATGTATGACTTTTATTATTATTATTTTATTTAGTTTCCATTTCAGCCCACGGGGTCTCTGTTCCTTTTTACGATTCCCCTTCTCGGGGCGGGGGAGTATCATCGGGTGATGGAACAACTGACTAAACATGGACGCATCCCCAAAGCACTGGGTAAGACCGGTGCGTGTCTACGTGAGCAGGAACGGAGAGGTCACCCTCTGGTCCACACTGGGCCAGGTCTAGGGAGCTACTAAAGGCAGAGGAGCTGGGTGGCAGCACTGGCTGATGAGGCTCCAAGTCCCACTTCCAGTGGGTTGGCTGGCTCAGGACTGCCCTACACCAGCACCACTCCCCGTCACAGCACGGCCACTACAGTCCGAACCCTCATGACATGCCCTGGGGCTGACCATGGAGATAGACCCACTGCTCCCTACGCCTTCCAGATCTGCAAACCCCGTGAAATGATCTCGGAAAGCAGGATCATTTGACTCAAAAGTCAAGGACCAAAAGCCAGAAGGGGAAAGAGGCTGAGAGGAGCGGACCTGCAAGCGGTCACCCATCAAGCTAGCACTTGGAAGAGTCCAGGGGTTTAAAATACTAGGGAGACACAACCTGATACAAATTTATACCTCTATCTGTGTATCTCACTGCACACAGCAGAGCCTCTCGTTTGGTTACGGGCTATCCGCGCTGCCTGGATTTATTAAACCGCTGTTGACGTTTAGCTCGATACTGCAAGGTCTGAGGCCCCAGTCCAAACAGTCCAGCCAAGCTGGGGGACAGTGATCACGGACTGTAAACAAACACCCTTTGAGAGTTCCTAGAAGAACAGAATGAGTTTAAATTCTATGTCGATGGAATGTTTTTGTGCCAGCGGAGTTTTAACTGGCTGCAGGACCGTTACAGGCAGAGGGAAATAGCTCAGTACAGATAGGAGATGTGGAGCACCTTCAAAACTACAATCTTATCGCCCCAGACTACTTTGAAAACAATTAATTCATCAGAGAAGCCTTTTAAACGTGGCTGTTGTATGGCCACGACTCGCTTTATGTCTACAGAGTCGCTGCTGAGGCTGATTATCTTCCTCCTGCAAATTCTCCGTGTTCAAGGACTGAAGTGTAAAACAAAGTTTCTAAGCCAGGGATTGACCCACATACATCATTCCCAAACTTCACATTTAGAAGTTGGTTTCAGATAAGGATGAAGACTATAGGCAGAAAACGAGATAAAATTAATCAATTAAATAGAAATAATATTTAGATTCATATTAAATTCATGCCACGCCTTTTCTTTGCTGTCCTCCAATGGAAGCCTGGATGTTTAGAGTATTTTCAGTTCCTGAGGGGCATTAACCTACAGCATCAAACAACTGCTTTGGCAGGACTGTGAACTCGGTGTGTAGAGACACTGATACACCACGCACTTTACTCCCTCTCTGGCCCAGTACTTCCCCACCAAAATATATTGAATATTATTGTACCAGCGTAGGCACAGTGACTGCAAAATGGTTACAGGCCACTGTACTCATAAGCAACGCGCCTGATAAGCATCCTCAAGAACATCCTCGGAGCAATATTTGGCCCTTTACCTATTTATTAAGAATTCATCATCAATTTTTTCATGTGAATCAAGCCCTTGAGGGGGCTGAACAACCACGCAGTGAGTGCCAGAGAGCCCATGAAAGCTGCTCTGTCATTAAGGATGGGGGATCAGCTTCCTTCTAAAATTCCCCTCCCAGTAGTAGGTTCTACCGTTACCTCTGAGCAGGACGGCGGCTCTGGCGACAGGACTGAAGCTCCCTAAGCAGATTTCGGCACAAACCAGTCCGAGTCTGACATATTAATGATAAGGCCAAGGGCGAGGTAAACTTGGTACCATTTAGGTGAAATTTCGTAAGGGCCGTGGTTACCGATCTGTCTCCTCAGTCTTTACTGGGAAAACAAGAAGACTCATTCCGGAACCCGCAAGAACAAAATCTGAATGTTATTTTCTGTTGTTTTACTAATAGTAAAGACGTTCGTCTCTCAAGCGTAAGAAAACACAGTCATGCTTTGGTGACGCAAACTGGACAGATGCCGCTTTCTCGCTATGAGTTGCGCATTTCTGCTACTAATCCCCTTGTTTGGTTTTTTTTCCCTCCGAATCTCTAAAGACATGACGGACTGTGGGCAAGCTCTTGTTCTGAAGAGGAAGAGAAAAACCAAGGTCTTGAAACTGAAACTGAAAGATAAGGGGGCGTTTCCTCCTGCCTGCAGTCAGTCCCGTGGGGTCCCTCAGCTGGGAACCTGGATGGTGGTGCGGGGTATAGAGGCGGCGAGCCCTCCCCGTGCTGTGATACTGCTCAGAGCTACGTGCATAATTTCAGCCCCCAAAAAACCATCTGAGACGGGCAGAAATCTACAACCATTAACACGTGGGTAGCCCTGCAATGTGCTTTCAGCTCCACAGCCAGGCTGGGGGCTCACACAGCAGCCCCACAGGTCTTTGGGACTACCTGGATAAGGGTAAGGGGTCTGTACCTGGATGGGCTTCAAGCAGCCTCAGACACCCCCACCAAATGCCCCCACCTCTCCTACTGCCACCTCTGGGGGTAAACTTTTGCTTTTTCACTTAAATCTGGAGTTCATGGGTTAAGTTGGTCAGAAAAAGATACTGAGGAGTGGCGCCATCCCCAGGGAAAGGCAAAGGGCTTTTCTCCTTGGCAGTGAATTCAGGCAGCTTATTTGCCAGCAGGTGCGTATCTAGATGGGTTACGTCATCGTGCTTAACGTGATTAGAATCACAGAATGGTAGGAGTTGGAAGGGACCTCTGGAGATCATGGAGCCCAACCGCCCTTGCCAAGGCAGGTTCACTTAGAGAAGGTCGCCCAGGAACGCATCCAGGGGGTTCTGAATGTCTCCACTGGGTGCAAGGAATGAGGAGGTGGGAGTGGTGGGGAGATATAAGCGACGCCACCCAGCAGAAGCCCATTTGGTGGAGGGACTTAACACAGAAGAGGACAGCGTTTAAGGCCTCTAAATTAACTAACTCCTTCTTAAAGCCGTTCTTTGCTTTGCATTTATAGAAAGGGCTGTGGAATTGATTTTTCTCTTTTTTTAAATAAATAAATAAATCTCTCTTTGCAATCCTCAGCTAAAGAGCTCCCTCCAAATCTCACTTCCTAGAAAAACAAAGCGGCCCTTCACATGCATAGTTGGCCCATGCGCTGGCCACGCGTGTGGCGATTTGTTCTCCTGGGCTGGAAGGAGGGTTCAACCCGGGACACTGAATTATACCACGCCGTTTTAAAAGTGATCACCATTTCAGACCTGACCAGCCTGAGCTCTGCTTATGCTGGCGAGTGAGAAAAACCTACTCATGAATTATCCCCACTGCAGTTCTATCAGCCCTCGGACGCCGGCTCGACACGGGCGATTTTCCAGTCGTCTCCTGCAGCAGGGTTAAATGGTACAGTGAGCATAATACGCCGGCCTTGTTTACCCTGGAGATTACGCTGCTGGTAACTTCAACGCTCCCCTGGCACTGCTGAAAAACAGGTACAGAATCTCCTAGTGCTGATGCATAAGGAATCAGAAACTCCAGGCAGGGAGAGGCAGCTGTAAATCCAAGGGTGATAATCAGCCCAGGCTGCTCAGACCGTGAAAATACCTCGAGAGGGACGGAAAGACCAGGTGGGTGAGATCCAGGATTTCACGCAGGTACCCGTTAGGCTGAACACTGGTGGCTTCCACTTATTTTAATCATTTAATTCAATCCTCTGTTTAGTTCTGTTAAACGCTCCCGAACAAAACCAGTGAAAATACTGCACCCCCTTGCAGCCTTCGTTGTGATCGTATTCCACAGCACCTGGCTTATTTTGAGCTCAAATCTCATCAGTGGTCGCAAAAATGAGCCTTTTAAGTAAGAGAACAACGTTTTGTGGGGGTTTTTTTTCAATTCTTTGTTATTCAGAGTTCTCTCAGCAGTAATTGCAATTAGTCCCTGGTACTGGACTCTGTGGAGTCTTGGTGGTTGCGGCGTGACTACCCTGCCTAAGCTCCCCGTGGTTTCCAGGCGATTCCCAGCAAGTACAGGGAAGAATCATCCCTCATTATGATTATTATTATTATTAATAATATATTTTTTTTTAGCCCATTCAAACAGGAGCTGGAAGAGATGCACCGAGGACCACATGAAAAAGCTGAGAGATCACGTCATGCATTATCCTACCGTAGGAGCAGATGAAAGTTAAATGAGAGACGGAATTAGCCTGGGCGCTAGAATCTCTGCATATGCAAGAATCCACCTCCAACACCAAACTGAAAGCCCGGTTGTAGAAATACAGGTTGCTAAGTAAGCCATTAGCGGTATTATACACACACATACAGAAAAGGAATGTTCATTCTTCCACGGAAGAACGCTCTTTGGAGTTACAGAGAATCTCTTGCCAGGTGGATTATTCACTCCGTAAATCCCAATCGCCAATGAACTCCCCAGCGGCCAGCAGAAAAAAAGAACCAAGGGGCACTTGCCTGCAGATTAACAGACTACCCAGATATTTCAGTACTTTCTGACTAAGGTGTATGGGAAGGCTTCAAAAAGCTGGACAGTGCAGAAGCTTTTCAAGATCACACGGAACTCCAGCAACGCTGGCCTAAAAAAGAAACCGAAGGGCAAGACACAGAGCGGAGATAAGAAGGGAAACCAGAGCCAGGATTACAATAAGATACTAAAAATACATGTAGGATGTGAAGAGCTGTATTTTATTTCTGCCATGAATATAATCGGCTCTGGTTTAGAGATAGGAAGCTCTGCCTCACTGGTGGTGCTGTCTAGTAGCTGAAAGTAAAGGCTGTAGAGAGGGAACCTGGAAAAAGTATCCGAAGAGATAACGGGGGAGAAAGGGAATGAACATAATGCACAATTTGAGGACAGAAAAAGAACTACAGTGCTAATATCAGCTAGTATTAACATTTAAAAATGAGCGAGGGAAATACAACGGTGCTAAAAATGGATCTACAAAGCCAAACAAAGGAATTTTCCTTTGTTTTCTTCCATCCCCCGGTTTTCTTATCATTTGTCTGGCAGCATTTACATACGTGCTGTCTGGATGTGTAATCATAAGGGAAATTAACCCTGGATAACCCCACGCTGCAGCACGTTCACAGAAATCACTCTGGAGAAAACAACTCTGGGGATAAAATGGGGGAGGTTCGAACCATCACCAAGTGAGTCACAGACACGATCGGGTTGAAGGATGGGAGAATCTCTTTCTGAGAACATGCCATTAAACATTACAATCAAGCATCAAATCGCGCCGCCACAGTGTTTTGGATTATTTGCGTTGTTACATTTCCTCTCCTAACAATAACGGATCGTTTATAGCACTAACGATTTATACAAAAGGAGCCGCGTAAATGCATCCCAAACGGGCAGCTTCGGTCTTAAGAACTGTAGGCTCAGTCTCCTTCGGCTCGATCGCAAATCAGCGCCTCGCACCAATTTGCCATCTGCCTCGGGACACAGTGGCGCAGCTCCTAATGAGGTTTCACGAGGGATTAAGTTCCCGTGCTGCAAGAGAGGTGTAAAAACTCACGCCAGTTTTAAAAAGCACGCTGCATTTCCACCGATGGCGGTGCAAAACCTGTAGATGCTTTGCCATTAACAACTGGCCATTTTACTAAGCTCATCACTTCTGGCTTCTGCAGCCCCGCTGAAAATAAATGACACTGCTTGTAGATAATTTGTGTATGCCCACACACACAGGTTTTCCCCAATAAATCAATGTATTTCATCTGGAGAAGGGGGGCACAGTTTGAAAGTATATAAGCTGGTCTGCGAAATGCATTCACCTCACTTGCAGTGCACCCCCGAAAGAGATTTTTGACACGCAAAATAATTTGGATTTGCTGCAGTTTCGTGATGAAGCAGAGTATTAGATTCCCAATCCCCTGCATTCCAAAACTGTTAAATCAGGCTCCCTCAAATCAGAAATCGGAAGAGTGGCATAAAGCAACCCTTTGGGATACGCTTGGATCGCATCTTCCCAGCTTTTCCTGACCTTTGTATCAAAATGCAAGTATTCGCCAACCCCCTCGATTCCAGCAGCTGAAGCATTAAGGCAACCACTTAATTAACGGTAAAATCTCGAGGACGGACAACGCTGGGAATAAGATCCAGAATCAGGTCAAGACTTCTCAGACCAGCAAGAACGGGAGTAACCGCCAATATAATGTGCTCAGCTCGTGGGGAAGCACCAGGAAGTTTCCAATGCACTTCTTTTCTGCCTAGTGGCCTAAGTGAGCGTATAGACAACACTCCTCGTGCAGGAGATGTGAGGAAGAGACGGGAGAGAAAGTCCGCAGAGAACGTGGGTTGTCAGATGCTTCATGCACTTGTTCCATAACCGCTTACTGGGAGCCAGCTTTAACGCATCGCCACAGGCATCCCTGGGCAAGCAGCGGCGTTCCTGCCGCTTCCTTCCGACTGCCAAAGGAGTAAGACTTCCCCAAAAATACATCCTCTAGAAAAGAGGGAATGAGACGGGCGAGCCCAGCGCTCAACGGGAATCGGATTCCTCGCCGCCGCTTGTGAGAAGCAGACCTCTGAGGAAACCACCAGCGAAATGACAACCACGCGGCAGAAGCCACCAGGCTATTTTTACCAAAGCAGAATATGCTATCTCTTCGTTTCGTGGCAAGGCAATAAAAATTCATAAGATTCATGCTCTGCATTTTCGAGGGAAAAGCTTGGTAATCCAGCATTCAAGCCACATGGTTCTTAACGCTCCCCGTGAATGGTCTACGTTCTTCAGGCTCCCGACATGTTCGCGGGGATGGTGTTTACGCTGACTCGTTCCTCGTACATGGCATCACACTTTAATGATTCAGTTCGGCTCTGACAAAAGGAAACATCTGCCACGATTTCTTCTTCCGTGAACTTTATCACAATTAAAAAATCTGACGTTTCACCAGCCTCGCGTGCCAAGCGAGGAGCGCGCCAAGCTCGGCGCTTCCCGATACATACAAATGCGCGCAGCACGAACAGCTAGTACCAACAGCGCCGAGCCGTCACTGACTTGTCAGTTCCCACCACAAAAGAGGGGAAGAAAAAAAAAAAAAGATCACAGTTTGTGGGGTAATAATTTCATCGTCTTGGTCTGGTTTCCATATGACAGAGCGCAAGAGAGAGAAAGCAAAAAGAGGGGGGGAAAAAAAAAAAGCAAAGCAAAAGGACGCTTCGCAGCTCCGTGTGATGACAACATCAGATTTCTATGTCTTGCCCTGTTGCAGCCAGGAAAATATTAAAGTGGCATGTCAAAACTGGCAGAGCTTCGGAAAAACCATTTCCAAACATCGGGTGATGGACAGCACCCTAGCAACTCCACAACAAGCTGAGATCTGCATCTACTTTACATCAAATGAGGCCAATCCCATCCAGCGCCGTGACAGTATTCTTGTTTTCAGCTGAATTAATGGTATCTACAAACTCAAGCGGCGCTGAGACGCTGCACGTAGGGTAGGAAGGCAGCTCGACCATTTGGCGTGAAGACCCATCAACCTTTTGTACCCTGCCTAAGATCAGGGTAACTCTTGTGGCTCCCGGCAGGTCCAATGACACCGTCATTTCAGGGTGGAAACCAAGAGCCAGAATGAAACCAGCAGCCTCATGACACAAGCCCTGCAGTGTCGCTTTGGACGTGGCAGAGCAGGGTCCCACTGCTCGATGGGCTGAGGCATTACTGAGCCCAGGCAGTTGGGAGGGATGGACGTTCTGAACAGGCTCAGACAGAGGAACACCTCAGGACAGAGATGGTGTCTCAGTGAGGGCTGAGGGTTGCTTTCTAATGCTGCTCCTCCATCCATAATTTTTTTCCTGTGCTACCAGAATAATATGGGTTTGGGTAGGGTATTTATTGTACCCTGGACTTGAAGTATCATAGAAGGACTTTGGGGACTGAGAAAAGGAAAAATGACCCTGCCCACAGAACACACAAGACTGACACAAGTGTAGGGTACAGATGTTTAAGGAGATGCATGGTCTACATGGGAGTGCTGGGTGCTGCATGTGAGCTGGCCCCATGTGCTCGCAGCCCCTGGCCCCCTGGGCTGATCCCCAGCAGCGTGGGCAGCAGGGCCAGGGGTTGGGGGATCCTGCCCCTCTGCTGCCAGGGCTCTGGGGAGCCCCCCCTGCAGGGCTGGGCCCAGCTCTGGAGGCCTCAGCCCAGCAGAGACAGGGACCTGGTGGAGCGGGGCCAGAGGAGGCCCCAGCAATGCTGGGAGGGCTGGAACCCCTCTGCTGGGAGGCCAGGCTGGGAGAGCTGGGGGGGTTCAGCCTGGAGAAGAGAAGGCTCCGCGCAGACCTTCTGAGGGCCTTGCAGGGCTTCAAGGGGCCTGGCAGAAAGATGGGGACAGACTTTGGAGCAGGGCCTGTGGGGACAGGACAAGGGGGATGGGTTGGAACTGCCAGAGGGAGATTGAGAGTGGAGAGAAGGGAGAACTTGTTGGTGCTGAGGGTGGGGAGAGCCTGGCCCAGGTTGCCCCGAGAGGTGGTGGCTGCCCCATCCCTGTCCCCATTGCAGGGGAGGTTGTTGGGGGCTCTGAGCAACCTGCTCTAGTTGCAGATGGTCCTGCTCCCTGCAGGGGGATTGGACTAGATGATCTTTAAAGGTCCCTTCCAACCCAAACTAGTCTAAGATTTTATGATTCTACTCGCGATGAGATCAGAATGAGCTTCAGTGTCCCTCTCCTGCTGTCACAGACCTGCTAGTGACCTAAGGGACATCCCTTCAGCTCTCCCTTTCCCAGTGCGCGTAAGGCTTCCTTCAAGCAGCTGCACTGGCATTTTCCTGTCTGCGACAGCAAAAAATAAAATTTGCTTGAAATCTCACCAGACACGCCGGGAAGTGACAGTTAATGCAGCTTACCATTGGTTGGCTGGTATTTTTGGACGGGAGGCTGCATTTCAAACTACATCATCCTATGTTCCCACTCTGCACGACCGTACATCCGACGCTGTACTGACTCACCGGCAGCGCTTTTGCGTAGCCCACTAAAGAGCCACGCGTTTTTCTGCAGCCCAGTGAAGATCTACACTCCATTTGGGTGGGGCGAGACTTCCCGGGTGAAGCTCCTCGTTGGAGAGGAAGTTTTCAGAGTAAGATCCTCCTTCTCAGGGTAACCGAGAAATCAAGCTCCCCCAGGTGCGTGGGCTGCCCGACAAGGTAGGTGAGTCCCCATCCAAGGTAGGTGAGTTCCCATCCCTGGAGGAATTTAAAAGCCGTGGAGATGTGGTGCTGAGGGACATGGTTTAGTGGTGACCTCGCAGTGCTGGGTTAACGCCTGGACTTGATGATCTGAAAGGTCTCTTCCAACCAAAATGATTCTAGGATTCTAAGCACGTTCGCTCCCTCTCGCTTCTCCACGTTACCCCACCGGGGCAGCAAAACTACAGATGCGTTACGTTTAGCTAATAGAATACATGGTCTTCATTAGGATTAATCTAAAGGGTTAAAACCAAATAAAACCAAGTTGTTTTGCAGCCTCCAGGGGCTTTCTCCTCAGCCTAGGAGGGGACACTGCCCGCGCAGAGCAGACGCAGCCTTCTGGAGAAGCAAAGGGCAGAGAGATCTCTCCATCAACCCTTTTGGCCTGAGATCAGGGGTCTCTGCCATACTTCTGATCCGCTGAAAGGCAAAAAAAAAAAACCCAATCCCAAAGCTAAAGCTGCAGAGAATCAGCCTGAGCCAGACAAGCGCTTTGCAACGCGGCTTTGTGATCCCCAGCCACGGGGACCGCTTCACGCATTCGTGCGACGACTCAAGAAACAGCCCTGACTGCTCACCCATTAACTGCGGGACGTGAGTCAGGTTTGCAACGCTGCGAGACAGGCTATTTTTACCATTCTGAGGATGTGCTGCCACAACAGTAAATCCCAGTCGCAGCTTTACCAAAAGCGCTAAGGGGATTTGTCCGGGATTTCAGGACGCCCGACGTGCTGATCCGCAGAGCAGCTCAGACCAGGCGGTTTGCCATTCAGACGCCCCAGACGAACGACTCGTGAGCATGTGGGGTTTGCCAGCGCAGCGCGTATTCAGAGAGCGTGCGGGGTCTGGGATGCGTCCGGCACTGGAGGCGTGCGCTGGCCGCCTGCACGCGGTATCTCAGACTCCCCACACGCTGCCTGATGGATTTCATTGAACGCCTCCATCCACGTGTGCTCCCCCTCTCCCATCCACGGTGCCCAGGAACACCAGACCCAGGCATACAAACTCCCTGTGGGATCTGCAAAGACCTGGCTGCACAGCCCTTGCCTCAGGCAGCACAACATAGGCTCCCCATACATCCCACGTCACTCCTATTTCTCTAGTTCCCACCAAGGGCAGCACAAACTTGCAATTAATTCCCTCGCAAAGTTTACGCCCTGCAGCAAACTTTACACCTTCCCCGCCTGCCTCTGTTCTCAAGGATCAGAGAATCATAGAGTGTGTTGGATTGGAGCAGACCATTAAAGGTCACCTTCTGCAACCCTGTCCCTGCAGGGAGCAGGGCCATCTGCAACTAGAGCAGGTTGCTCAGAGCCCCCAACAACCTCCCCTGCAATGGGGACAGGGATGGGGCAGCCACCCCCTCTCGGGGCAACCTGGGCCAGGCTCTCCCCACCCTCAGTGGCAAAAATTTCTCCCTCCACTCCAGTCTAAATCTCCCTCTTTGAGTTTCAAACCGTCCCTCCTTGTCCTGTTCCAACAGGCCTCCTCTAGACCCGCTCCCCTGGCTGCAGTAGGTACACAAAAAGGTCTCACGGGGGACATCTCAGTGCACCCATCCCAAATGTCTCATGGGTGAAGTCTGGGGAGCGCTGCCGTACGACACTACGGATGGTGAGGCTGAGTTGCTGCCGATACCTCACCTGCCGTATTTCCTGCCTTGGAAGCTGCACATCATCGGATTAGCACAGTTTTGCTAAATTCATTGGAAAAGGCACACCCTTTCCAGCACTCAGCCTGTTTCCTTTTCAGGCTTGTCGAATAACTTCACCTTGCTGTCAATATATCTGGTTTCTGTTTGACACACAAAAGACGGGAAGAAGGGAATTGCTCATGCCAAGGTTGTTGCGTATAAGGAACGTGAATCTCTCATACAACCCAAACTGTCTCTCAGCTGGAATCAATCCTTTTTTGGGGCTGACAGCTTAGAGATTTTGATTTTGAAATGACTCTGGCATTCTTCCTTCATGTCCTCTCATATTTCTTGCTCTGAATGCTCAAGACTAGGACTTTTTGTTTGTTGTAGGTGTCTTCCTCAAAGCCAGCTTCCACCTGAACACCTCCAAAAGTTTTCAGGAAGGTGGTTTTTGTTTGGTTTCTATTTATTTATCTATTTATTTATTTATCTATCTATTTATTAATCTACCTATCGATCTATTTATTTATCTATCTATTTATTAATCCACCTATCGATCTATCTATCTATTTATTTATCTATCTTTCTATTTATCTATTTATTTATATATTTATTAATCTATCGATCGATCTATTTCTTTACCTATTTATTTATCTATTTATTTATACGTACATACATACATACTTCTAGAGGTAATAGTTGTGGTTCCCAGCATTAAACTGCAAAATTTTGAGGCTCTGTTTTTCCACTAAAAAAAAAAAGTTCTTCTTTTTTGTTTTTTTTGGGGTTTTTTTACACAGTGTGAATTCCTGCAGCGTAGAGAACGCCCTGAGTCCCACTCACCAAAATGTTCCTATTTTACCTTTTCTGCTGTCTTTCCTCAGTTAATACTTTATCATTCCGCCTGGAACTGAAGAAGCTGCAGTTTATTGCCCGCACGTTTTGCTGTTTCTCACACGGCAGTGCTGTAACCCGTTTGTTTTCTCGGTGCATCTTTCACCATCGCTTCCCCTTCGCAGTGCAGATGTCGAACGCAGAGCAAGGCGGGTGCCGCAGCCTATTCTGTTCCAAAAGGTATCCCCACCTCCCCGTTTGTTTTGCAACACTGGCTCTCAAGGCATCAAATAAATAACATAATAGTCAGGATACAGCCAGTGTTTTACGGATCCTGAATGGTTTATAGATGTTACTTAATTTCTTCACGTGAAATAGGGAGGGGATCACGCTATACGAATTGCAGGTACAAAGCAAGTCCATAGCTAAACTAAATAATCAGATAGAATCATAGAATAATTAAGGCTGGAAAAGACCTCTTAGATCATCGAGTCCAGCCTATGACCTACCACCATCACTCAGCTAAACCCTGCCACTAAGTGTGGCATCCAGTTTGGCCTTAAACACCTCCAGGGACGGTGACTCCACCACCTCCCTGGGCAGCCCATTCCAGTGTTTTATCCCCCTTTCTGTGAGGAAGAGCTTCCAAATATCCAACCTAAACCTCCCCTGGTGCAGCTTCAACAGCCCTTTCTCAATTTCCGAGGCCAGAATAAAACCCATTTATAAGGAAGAAACAGCAAAAAAATCCAGATCGCCTCCTGCAAGCAAACAAAAATAGGCTCAACTTCGATCGTAGCTTTTTCTCCGCAAGCTTCTAGCTCAGATCCAAAGCCTGGGTCTTCTCTCCTGTAAGGCTCCCACCCAGAGGCACGGCTCGCTGGTCAGTTCAATCTTCAAAGTTTCCCCTCCTGAACAATTCATTTTGAGGAACAAAGCCTGGAAGAGGTCCAGAAACCCCATGTGGGTTGGCAGGAGCTCAGGATGCTGTCTAGGTGCGTCTGGCTTGCCCAACTAACAGCCCTTTCCACTTCCTCCCTTCGGAGCACGCTTGTGTTTCACCAGACCACAGCAAGCCACCCTTGAACTTCTATTCCTTGGGTTCTAAAAAAAAAGGCTACTGGTTTCTCCCGCTAGGTCCCCAGCTTTACGGGCTGCCAGACGCTTGGGGGTTTTAGCCGGTGGCTGAGAATTCCACAGCGAACGTTCGCTTTAGGATTGACGGCCGGGAAAACAATTTCCCAAAATACCCGGACGGATGCAAGGCAGAAATACGCCACGTCGCAATGGTGAGTATTCCTTCTCAAAATGGAAGCGTTAAACTTCAAGCACAGCTCTCTCTGTGCCTGAGATGAGCCAAGAAACTTCTGAAATGAGTACCAGGCCTTGCTCAGCATCCTGAGAGCAAAGCAACCCCCTCCTTCCCCCTCCTCCTGGTAGCCCCAGCTCAGTAAAGATCGATTTCTCGGCTCTGCTTTTAAGCCAAGCTCGCCTCAATCCTGAGACCAGGGCAGTGTTTCCCGGCTGCAACCTTTGAATTGTTAAATCCTGAAACGGGTCCCTCTGAAGGTTATTAGAATTACAGAACCACTTAGGTTAGAAAAGACCTTTAAGACCATCGAGTCTAAACTTTTGATTTTTCACGTGCAGAAACACAGAGGGAAATAAACACATATTAACCTGTTCAAACAGCAAGAAATCCCCCTTTTTCCCCTGTCCCCCCCCAGCTTAAAGCTACAAAAAATGAAATCCATAAGGGCATTTACAGAGAACATCTTCTTTAGGGAAGACAACAACAGTGACTGACAGAGTTATTTGTCACCGCCGGTAAATAAATTTGCGCGGCTTACAGTGTTTACCCTGGAGTACGGCTGAAAAGCTCCCTCTGTGCTGCTTTGGAAACCCGCCTCAATGACAAACTCGGGCTCCCGGCTCGCGCGGAGCTGATGTATTGACTAGACAGGTAGATACCTGGTGCTCCCGACTGTCTGGATGCTATGGAAATCACGCCGCACGCATCTGACCGTTGTCAGCGGCAGAAGACGAGCGCCGGCCTCATTCTTATTCTAGCCAGGGAAAAGGCCTCGTCTGCATTAGCCTTTTTAGTGAAAGGCTGCCATATTTGTCAGCTCAGACGCGTGTAAGATAAGCTCTTCCCCCCGTTATCTAATATTTCACCAGGCAGTGGAAACGAAGGATAAGCAGAACCTAATAGTCTGTGTGGGCAGGAGATCTTGAATGCTGTCAAGCTGAGCGCAAGGCCTGGATGCCCTAGACAAGGGGAAGTTTACAGCCGAAGTTAATCACTTCATTTGGAAGGGAAAAAAAAAACACTCGGCGGGGATTTGGAGGAACGGTTGCGACTTATCCTGGCTACGCAGCGAGGAAGGAGACAAGTGTAAAACCCTTAGTGCAGCATTATCCTGGGTGCCTCGCCCTCCCTAGGAAGGAGGTAGCGCTCGGTGAAAATTGCAGTCCAGGCAAAGGGGATTAAAGGAGGCGGCTTTAAAGCCGCTGCTTTCCCCTGGCAGCCGGAGGAAACAGAAGGACAGGCGAGGAGAAGCAAAATGAAAAGCCAAAATCCCGCGTTCTTGCGACGTCCCGGGCCGAGCAGTCCCTCGCGTGGCAGCTGGCAGAGAAGCCAGAAGTACCACCGCAGCCTGGTTTACCCCTACCCCTTCCCCCTCTGAAAATGCCCACGTCTCATATGGAGCTGGCCGCAACCTGGCCCGAAGGCTCTTGCTCAGTCGCGGGGCTCCCAGGCGAGCATGTATCTAACAGGCTTTTATGCTGCATAATGCGGATACAACAGCACCAGGCGAGTTCTGAATAAAATCACAGTAGCCTGCGTCGGAGCTCGCGGAGTAAGTCTGATTTAACAGCGTGTCTGCTTCACAGATACACTGTCTTAAAACAGTCGTGGCTGTACAGTCGCACCACTCCGCTTTAAAGCGGTGACACAAAGCGTATTCGCACCGAAGCGCTGCCCCAGGCAGAAGCTTCCAACGTCATTTTGGCCCACCCAGAACGGCCGAGCTATGCCCAAACGTGTGGGGCTTTTACTTGTCTGGCAAAAGGAGATTTTTGGGGCGTCACTGTTCATGGGTATCCCA
>WEIS01031059.1:0-46292 GCA_013389965.1 Todus mexicanus | reverse complement strand
TTTTTTTTCCCCTTTACAAATTATTTTTCCCCTTTACAAATCATTACAAATCATCACAGATATTCAAACTACCCACATCATCCTTCAAAGAGCCTTAGCTGACTCATACCATGGTAATGAAGTTCTTCTGGTACTAGTGACTGCAATCACCATAATAACTGACTGAGAGTAAGGACAAATATACAAAACAAGCAGATACTTTCGCACATTCATCTTGAGGGCTCTTTAAAATCAGGAAACCAAACCAGGAAGGAACTGCCTTCTGCAGGGAATTATCACTGGGAATGGGCATCGAGATTCACTCAGGGTTGCAAAGCTGGTGGTGAATTTGGCATGTGCTGTACAGTTCCCCAGGTCAAGCCCACGGTCCCACACATCCACACACAACAGAAAAACCCCTTCCAGCTCTGGACAGTGCAGGGCATCCACCAGCATTTCTCTTCCACCAGCTGGAGGGCACCATCACACACACGCTTAGTCCCATGCAGGCAGAGCTGCTGGCAACCTTAAGAAGGACTGGAAGAATAGATAGAGGTGGGAAAGAAGAGAGGAACAGGAAAGAGGAAGGAAGATTTTTATACAAGAGTATGGGAGAAGACCAGAAAGGACAGCAGAGAAATGAATTAAAAAAGATAATTTAAGAGAAACGGTGTTCTGGGAGGGAATTTCATTTTACTAAAACAGAAGTGAAACTACGCAAGCACCCAGCCCCATAACCATGGCTGAACCTCACCTTTAAGAGCATGTGTTTCTCACTGGGAGTGAGATACATCTTGTTTTCATAGTAATCCACACAGATGTTGACAATATCAGCCAGCAATTCCTCATAGCCAGGGATAACCTCTAGTTGTTGGTGCAGACACTGGAACATGAACAGAGGTCACATTATCCACAAGGAGAGAGGAACAGCAGAAACTAGGGGAGAAACATATTTGAAAGGTTAAGAGCAGAATGATAAGAGGTTTCTGTAAACTTTGTCTGTGTGCTTTTCTTAAGTTACTGGCAGAAGATTGACCTCATGGTACTACCTGTAAGGAACAACCTTTCTTCTTCCAGGATCATAGCAACCAAACATCAGACAGATGTAAAGAAAGATGCCTCAGAGGCAGATTTTCTCTCACCTGTCTCTGTGCAATATTTTACCTAATTAGCAGAAGCTATAGAGTCTTTGTGGTGCGGAGGGCGATAGGGTCTGATCTGCAGTCCCCATGCAGCCAGAGATGGACTAGATGGATTTCCTGGGGAAAATAGGGGAAGAGGTTCTGGCAGAACCTCCCCTTCCGATAACTCTTCTTCAATTTTTTAGACCTTCATCATTGTCTTGTCATTGAGACCTTCAAAGCCACCCAGGATGGCCCACAAGAAGAAGATATTGCTAGAATTATACAGCCTGACCAAAATATATCAGAGTCAGTGGCAATGACTCAATAGCTGTTGCCACGGTTTGGACTGAAATGCTGTTAGCCTTGGCAAGATCATTGCCTCTCTCTGCTCATGGAAGTATTAAGCAGTTCAGAGAAAAGGGACCTTGCCTGTGTGATGCGGTTGTGGTTTGCCAGGAACATGGAGAGGTTCTGGGACTCCTGGATGGACTGGGGGTCTGCCATCTTCCGCAGAAACTGGGCAGCTCTGCAAGGGAGAAATCCAGTGTCACCAATGATCATGTGCCCAGTGTGAGACCCTCACCACCCATCTTCCCTGTTAGACCTACAACTGCAACTCAGACCTCCCTGCAGTACAGCTCTGCTCTTTCCTCGTTTTACCAAGAGGGAACCGAAACACAATGGGGCTCAGAGACTTGCCTAAATTCACAGAGAGCCTACAACAGCTCAGAAACCCAGCCTCCAGCCTCCTGATGTCCACCTGACCTCCCTGCTGGGCAGACCAGATGCTCCCTTGCAGACCAGGCACAGTCATGTCCTCGTTCCCACTGCTTCACACCTCTCACCTTTTGTAGGCTGAATGGTCATTTTTGACGCTGCACTTCATGTTCTTCAGCTCATCCAGGACGGCGAACATATTAATGAACTTGCCCAGCGTGAGGAGATAGGCCTCGGAGACAAAGTCCTTCCTCCGCTCAGCATGGCACAGGCGCTTCACCTCACTGCAGAACCGCTCGATAGCCTTGCGCTGGAAGGCAGCAGGACAGGGTCATCCCAGAAGTGGCTCATGTATGGTCATTTCACCATCAGTGGGACTCCCCTCCACCCACTCATCACCTCCTTAACAAAAGCATTTTTCTGCTGGGAATGGGGGCTCCAAGGTCTCTCTCCAGTGTCACCATGGAATGAGGCAGTGTTATGAGCCACCACAGACAAGCATCCTCAGTGCTGGAGGGGAGAAGGGTCCTTAAACCCTTTATTTGTGCCTGCCCCAAGTGACTTGTGTTCTGAAAAACCAGGCTCTGTGTTTGCCACGTGGTCAGCGCTGTGCTGGGATCTACGCATATTATTTTGTCAAGTAAGCTTTGGTGCTTTTTGCCAGCTGACCCTTGAGCTCAGGGGTTGTGAGCTCATCTCTCTTCCTGCTGGCACAGCAGGAGGGTGTTCAGCTGCACGGCTGCATCCCACCCCAGGCACCAGCTGAACCACCAGCCCTCAGCTCTTCCTGGCTTTGCTTCAGAGGGAAGAGCAGAAGAGCAAACTGTGCTGATGCTGGTGGAGAAACAGCTCTTCACATCCACCAGACAGCAACTCAGAAAAACAGAAGCCTGTGCCACCCATTAGCTCCACATAGTGGGGGCTCTGATCCTCCATGAACTTCAGGGGCTGAGGAGCACTCATTTCCAACTTGTATACAACAATTTGAGGCTGAGCAAGGGGGGCACATTTTCCTTCAGACAGGTCTCAGGTATCTGCTGCTGGCTGCAAGGAAGAGACTCATCAGGGGGCTCAGGGGCTCCCCAAGCTGGACTGGCAGGCAAGGATAGCACAGCTCTGTTTAGGGGAAGTTAACACAAAAGTAATAAGTTACTTTGCCTCTCTCCTTGACCACTTACCTGAAAATACATGAATTTCATCAGCTTGGTGACTTCTGGCTCCAGGACTTCCACAGTCTTCTCATAAATCTCCACTCGGTTTGGCTGCTCGTTACATTTTACCTGTGTTGCAAAGACAAATCATCCTTGTCAGCATCAGTTTCTAACACAGCCCTGAACTGCAACAACCACCATCTTCTGCTTGTTCCACAGTGAATTCTGTCCCCATCTAAGAACAATTGAGAGATCCAAGAGGGAGCTTGTTCTCAAGGCAACAGGTGACAGAAGGAGCTATTATTTCTCAGATGTGAAATTCTCTCCATGCATTATAAACAGGTACAATCTTGACTATGAGAAATAAAAGTCTTCTAATGCATTCTCTGGGGTAGAAACACATGCAATACGGATTCTGGAGCTGATACACAATGCGGGAATGTTATATCATAAGGTTAGCTGACACTTTGTGCTGCAAAGTCCCACAGACACAGAAGGCACATGGCCACAGCTCTCCTATGGCCTTGCTGGGATAATTTTGTTTCTGTTGCCAACCTGTTAAGAATCTCTGGGCTTCTATGTGGCTAGCAGCAATGAAGTGAGTCACCTTCACTGGAATCCTAGGAAGCTAAATTTCAGCACTTAGTCAGTTGTCGCCCATCCCATTTCCAAACAGTTACTTGGAGTCATTACCAAACTTCTAGGGAAAACCTCAGCTGCCAAGGGCAATGCATCCTGCTGCCCTCCTCGGGTTCTGTTTCCAGTTGTTGCTGACATAAGGCTGTGATGGGGCTGACGGTTCTGGCACAAATTTAGTAGCCGAGCAGCTGATGCACAGGGCACAAGGGGACAAATCAGCTGACTTTACATGTGGGAAGATGCAAAAGTAGCTTTTCCCTCTCTATGGTGGGGAATCTAATGTCCACTCAGCACTGGGGCAATTTTTAATTGAACCTAAAGTTCCTGATCCCATGTAATGGTACAATACCAATGCAATGGTATCAGGAAAGTACGATATAAACCAAATCTGATGATTTTAGTCTCAACTTCAAAAAGCTAGCTGCCTTTGCCTGAAGCAAACTCCATCTTGCCACAACACAAGAGAAAAATATTCAAGCAATGCACCAGGAAGGAAATAACCACACTGCTTTAATCAAAGCAACGGCTACCCAGACAGAGACCCAAGATAAAGACTCAAGTGACTAAACACAGCACTATCCCAAGTAGGGTGCTGGACCAGAGCTGTGCTGAGCTGAATCCTGTTGGCAGTATAGGACAAATAAACTGGCCTTACGGGAACGAAATAACTTCAGATGTGATTTCTTTGGGGAACAACGGAGGGGGCACCTGAAACCAGGAAACATATATAAGGCAGTTGGCTTGTGGTGAGTGTGACTGAGCTGAGAGGCACTGCTGGGAGGTGTCAGGGATGGAGCTTTCATATGTCATGAGGGTGCAGAGCAGATGCCCTTTGCTAGAGCAGCAGTATAGATCTGTTTCTCCGATGGCTACCAGCTGCTGAGACCAGTGGTTGAGACTTTGGTGGGGAGAGGACAATCCGAAGAGTCAGTGGTCTCTCTTCTCGACCTTGCTATCTGCTTCAGTCTTCCCTGCTTTTTTCTCTTCTGTCTCCAGTCCAAACTAACCCACACTGAAGACAAACCCAACTAGGTGCTCTGAGAAGGGCTTGAGTACCTGGGGGATGGCTCGAGAGCAGCTCCTCCACGTGTAAAGCATCACGGCATACTCGTGGCCTTCTTCCAGCATTTCATTCTGAAAGACAGAGAGGTGTTGCTGGGGTAGGGCACTCACTGAAGGCTCAGTATCACTGGGGCAGCATCTGGGGGACTCACCATGCTGGAGTGCACCGTTGCCTGCTCGATGTACCTGGCAATGCCGGTAACAAAGGCATTTCTGTCTTCAAAGTTTGTGTCAAAATTAGCCTATGGGTAAAATGGAGAGATGAGGATTAAAATACAGGTAGTTGTTTGCTCACCTCAGCCAGTCCAGCATGGGATGTGCTGACAAAAAGCAGAATTAGTAGAGCTCCTGAGGCATGGGAGCAGCTTACGAAGAATTTGAGGTGCTGCACCTCTAGGTCTGAATTAGTTTCATACATGCAGCCTGAGATGCTTCTGAATCACACATGTTAATTAGAGGAAATCCTGCAGGTTATATGTGTGAAAATAAGGCACTTAAGACTGACAAACCCTTGTAAAATCAAGCCAAACTCAGGTGGGGATCAACTACAGGGAGCTGTGGCCACACCAGAGAGCAAACACACAGCAATTATTCTAAGGATTTTCGCTTGGTAACACAAACACAGATGCAGCCTCATTAATTTTTACTTGTGCCCTGGCTGCTGGGGGAAGACCACATCCTGTCACCAGGAATCGCAAAGAATAAACACACAGAAAGGGCAGGGAACGAGATGTCTGGAACACATAAATGCGAAAGTCAGCACTCATCCAGATGCTATTAGCAGTACTAATGTTGTTCTTGCAAGCAAATGCTTTGAGATGAGCAGTTGTTTTGGAAGTTGAGCTACTGCTTTGGGTTGGGACAGGGAGCAAGAACATGCAAGAGCAGGGCAGGGGATTCTCATCCTTCTGCTCCTCAGCCTCTCTGTGCCAAGTGCCCGTTCACACGCCCTGCGCTCGGGTAATTTCCTCGGCAAAGGCTGGCTGATGGTATCTGCTGGAGGGCAGAGAGTGCAGAAGTCCTTGCAGTGACATTAGCATTGCAGCGACTGTGTTCACCTCAATAACTGATTTCCTGAGTAGCGCAGCTGGGAGCACGGGTCCATGGCCACAGGGCTACTCTTCTTAGTGCCTCCAGGACATCGCACGCTCCAAGAAAAGCTGAGGCTGCGTATGCGTTTCTGGCTAGCAGGGGAGAGGGCTACATACAAACCAAGTACAATGAGGAAACAAGCTTGGCCCAATATCTCTAGATCTGCTTTAGTTGAGGTTTTTTAGGTCCAGCAGTGTGAACACACTTGTGGCCCTGAAAAGAGGCTCCTTCAAAAGGCTAGACCCTGAGCCCCACACAGGACATAAACCAGCAAACAATGAAAGTGATTTAAGGAAGGGATAAGCAAAAGGGATATGAGTATTTCCCCAGAGAGAATTGAAATTTGAGCAGCCCAGAACTGCCTTTGGGTCTGATAACCTGTAGATACCAAGGCTACGGAGTGAGCCTGCAGTCTGACCTGCTGACAGAGATACTGTAATTTCAGACCCCTGTGCAGGCGGCACAGCAATCACTGCACGGGTGTATTTATACACTGCCATGGGTAAGGCATGGCTTCAGGAGCGGCAGGATGGAGAAAGCAACCCTGTATTATGTTTAACCCTGGGTGTGTGCTCTAGGGCAGGGTGTGGTGTGGTGGCCAAGCAGCTGAGGCACCCCGCTGCTGATCCAAAAGCAGGAGTTTGAGCCTTGTTCTGGGCTCATGCCAAGCTTTGCTTGGTCAGTGCAGCTGCAGCTAAATCTGTAGTTGTTCAAGGCATAGAAGCGATTGTAGCGACTGTGCTCTGTTGCATGCCATCAGCTGCCCAGACCGGCAGCTCCAGCTGTGCTAGCGGCACAGGCCAGCCAAACTCAGGCAGAACTTTGATTTTGACCTACTTAGATGCATGCACTGCCACAAAAAGGAAGCACAGAAATATGTGCATAATAAAATATTGTTGAGAACTTTCTGCTGTTATCACAAATCTTATCTCCTGCTTCTTACCCGTTCGTGCACTCCAGTCCTCATTTTTTAACTTCCCTATATCTTGCTCAGCCTTAAAAGTCCCTTTCACCAGTCTCCAGCACTTTCCTTTTAAAGCTTTTGGGAATAGATTTGTGGCTAGATCTGTTCTGAACATTTCCTTAAACACAGTGAACCCAGGATGCTTTCAGCTAGTTCTCACAGCACCACACACCCCTGTATTTTGCATGAGCAACTATAACAACCCTTCCTGCCCCGCCACCTCCGGGAGCTGAAGGTACCTGGTACATGATGGAGGATGGAGGTGGCTCGATGCATGGCTGCTGGTCTGGAAGGGGCAGCTCCTCCAGTAAATCCACATTGGACAAGGCATCTTCTAGTGTGACGTGGGTGGTCATGGTTCTGGATGTTCAGTTTCTGCGCGAAATCCAAAGGAAAAGAAAGGGTGATAGACAGACAGGCAGCAGCCAGAAGACTGAGTGGGAAAGTGCCACAGGACAAAACCAGAATCACAGCTGCCTGGCACTGCAGGAGACATGATCCCGGTTTATCTTGTTTTCCTTTTCTTGTGTATATAACCTACATCTCTATGTCATCTCTCCTTCTGTGATTCAACAGCAGAGTACGAATGCAGAATAAGAGGAACACAACTACCCACCCGTGCCCTTCTCTGCTTAACTCTATGCAAAACTGCTTAAGACGAAGCACAGCTGGGTGCTGCAGTGCAGCTTTAGCAGCCCCGAGTGAAAGCGCGTGCTCCAAAATGCAAAGCGGCGCTATCAAAAATATCTCTCAAAACAGCACGATTAGAAAAGTATGATGCCGACACTCACATGCTCTCCTCCTCAGACGCATGAACAGCACTGGAAACTGTAAACAACAAATTGCATTCTCAAAGGTGAAGTGGAAAGGCTCGAGTGCTGCACAGGCAGGCGGCTGTGGCACTGCAAGCAGCAAAAAAAGAAGTTGCTGTTAAAAATTTTCCCTGTTTTCACCAAACACGTGATGTTTGCCGCCCAGTCCCTGCCTGCTGTGGAGCTGCCAATGGTGCCAGTTGCACACAAAATAAAAAGCAAAGGGAAATGTTTCTGAAAGCTCGCTGGCACTTACCCAACTGGGAACCTCAGGACAAACCTCTAAGGTCCCTTACCTCCTCTGCCATTCACCTTTGCTGTAAGTGCACAAGCGTGGAGGGATGGCTGCTGTCACCCAGGCCGAGTGCTTGTATAATCATAGCCACAGGGCTTCCCCAGTTAATACCTAATCCATGTGCAATAGCTGCGGCCGACCTAGAGCTCCTGTCTCCTAGAAAAACACCCCACTGCATTTAAATATTTGCAGAGAGAGAACTCCCTTTAAATATTGACATGTCATTCGATTAGCAAATCACCCCCTCAGTGCTTTATTCCCCACCCAGAGCCTGTCTAGTTTCAGATGTGAGCCATCTCTAATCCTGAAGACAGTAGAGCTCCCTTATTATCAAAGTTCTCATCAAGATACTCACACCTTTCAATAAAACACCCTGCAACCTCTGCTTTGGCTCAAGCAGGCCGACTGAGCTCTTTGGCTGCCTTATTACAGGGCATATTTTCCAATCCTTTAATCATCTCTTTGGCTTTTCTCTAAGCTTGATCCAATTTTGCAACTTTTTTGCTGAAGTGCAGACACCATAGCAGGATACAAGGCTCCAGCAGTGTCTGCACAAGCGCCAGATACAACAGCAACATAACCTCCCTCCCTGCATACAGTCACACCAGTTCTTTGGTTGCAACAGCAGCTCCATAGGTGCTCATACTCAATCCATTATCTGCTACAAATCCCTTAGGTTCTTTTCTTTTTCTTTTTTTTCAATGGAGTCACTGTTTCCAAGAATATAAGCCTGCTTTTCATTTCCAGCACTGGGAGCACGGAAGGACAATGGCGTTGGGACATCCATCGATAGACGCCCACGCACTCAGCAAGGACCATGGCCAAGAGGGATGCATGCTGTGTGCAGTCCTGGGGCAGCTTCATGTTGAGTTTCAAGAGGGACAAATCTGCTGTAACGCCTCTTGTCATTGTTGCTTCTCGCACACTTGGGCTGCAAGAATATGTGTGAGGCTGGTAAAACCCATTCCACCCCCACAAATGCCCCCCCAAGGTACTAGGCAGCTGAGAAACAGGTTTGGTTATACCTGCAGCTGAAGCATCATGAAATAAGTGTCTGGAGAAAAAAAACCAAACTATNTCCTGCTGTGCCAGGCAGCACACCCACCTTCAAGACTAAGCCAGTCCCTGCCCCAAAGATCTTGCACTCTGACAGAGGAAGAGAGGCAGCATGTAGAAATTTGTGAACAGAAAAGGAAGTGTCAAGCCCATAGAGTGGTGCAATTGGCCATCGACCCACCCCATGCTTTGCCATGGCTGAGCAGGGTGCAAGAATCTGGATGCAGATGGAAAAAACACGCAGAGTTTGTGGGTTTAACAGATGAGTCTTCATGGGGACTCCCAATTTCAGTTCTACGCTTTCTTAAGCCCAATAGCAAAACCAATGGAGGCTACGGGGAAAAGTGTGGTCTGCCAGGACTTTCCCAGGGCCTCATGCCTGTAGCACACTGTGACTGACACGAACCTCGCAGCCGGAGCATGTGATGGAGTGGTTACTGGCCCAGGGCTGGCTGACCTGGATCCTCACCCCAGATGCTCCATGGAAGAGCAGCCCCGAGCAATCTCCCATCAGACTATGCTGGGGCCCCATACCTGCTCCTGGGGGTGGCCATAGGGCTGGTGGGAGCCCTGCTTTTGGCTGGGGTCCATTGCCCACTTAGCAGTTGGAGGAGCTGTACACTGGTACAAAGGCTGGGGAAGGCTCTGAATGCATCAGCGATTGCTTGGCCTGGTACATGGGGCGCTCTGTGCTGTTTTCCCACTGTGGGGACTGCCCAGGGCAGACAAAAGGGGAAGTGCCACTGCCACAGACCCACACCGTCCTGCCTCACCTTCCTGAAAAGATTTCTAATACAAACATGCTAGGGCTGTCCTAGCAAATGCAGCTTCATCCCCTCAGTCCAGCGGCAACAAGGGAATCCATAAATAACATGGCAGCGACCAAGCGGCTCCAGCCCAGGGAAGATGGGGATCCCTGGGGACACCCATCAAAAAGTGCTCATTAAGCCTTAACCACCATCCACCACCTGGGCCTCAGGGCAGGGGCGGTCACACTGGGAAGAGACAGTTCATGTTGGTGGTTTGCTGACTGTGCTTTGGTGCATGTGGCCGTGGGACTGGGGAACACACTGCCGGGGGAGCACTGCAGCAGCCTGCCCAGGAACAGGCCCTTTTTGCTGCCATAACACGTGCACAGCAGGGCGAGGCTTTCCCTCGCACACAGGAAGCGTATCCTGCCTGTGTGGACTCAAACGCAGCCGTACAGGCTGCTGGGAGCCCACTCACGAAACCACTTCATTCTCTGGATCTCACCATCGCTCTGAGAGGCCAAGGTCCCTCCGGTCCTACATGTTTTGGCAAAAACTGAACATAAGCCTGGCAGAAGCCAGCCCCACCCCAGTGAAACCCCAGCGAGAGATGCAGCCACTGGGTTGATTACCTCTCCTGCTAATGAGCGTCGGTGCTAACGAGCACAGCGCTGCCTACACTTTCTACCCATCTGCTGCAGAAACTTCCTCTCACCATCCCGTACCTCAGCCACAACCCCTCTGGCCGACTCCTGAACCTTCTAAAGCCAAATGACCACACAGAGGCACTGGGACTTGTGGACACTGCAGGGAGCCAGCCACGTGGTGTCCATGCACAGGGCATGGCCCCACCACCTCAAAATGGAAATTAAGAGTTCCTGACTCAGCGGCTCTGGTGTGGCAGCAGCCTGGGGGCCAGATTTCACGGGCAGCAGAGGGAGCCTTCAAGCAGGAGCGAAGATGGACATCCTAGATGTCTGTATTTTCAGGGTAGGTCCTACCTACCCCACCGAAACGCTCTCCCAGAGTATTGGTGCAACATCATCCACTTCACAGAGAGAGGAACAAAGATGACTTCATTGTTAGAGCAGCTTGGGGAAAGAAAGGCAGACTTTTAAAAGCAGGGCCATAATGAATATGTTGCGTGCGTGCGTGCTCGGCTTCGAAGCTGCACAGCAGAGAGCTCTGGGGAAGTGGGACAGGCTGTTTTGGTTTTCAGCTCACCTGGTCCTACAGCAGATATTCACATTGGAGCTGCAGAAGCTACCAAGAGCAGGAAAGGAGGCAAGAAAAGATGGGAACTGCCCAGGAGATAGGCAGTGAGACAGGGTCCAAGCCCTGCAAGCCTGGGGTGTGATAAGCAGCAAAATGATTTTTGCTGGGGAGATGGTAATGTAGAGGAGGACAAACTTCTGCCCAGCTCCTGAGGATCTGGAATTCTTCTCCAGCTCTGATGCCCAGTCCCTGGGTAACCTGGGAAAGTCAATTTATTTTTGCCCATGTGATAAAGCCTCTCCCTCTTCCTTCAAATTAGCATCTAACCACTGGTCAGGAACCATTCTGGCCAAACAAGTACCCAGCAGACTGATGTCTTGGATGCATAAAAATGGAGTGGTTTTGGTACCCATTGCCTCTCGGCAAGAGGAGATGTATCCCGTCCACCAATATATTTTTAGTCAAGAAGAGTAACTTCAGGGTGCAAAAGTTTAGTTTAATCCTTGCCTAAAATGCACAGGATTGAAGTCTCCTGTGCTTTAGGACATGTGTCATTAACCCCTTCCCTCATGCTCTAAGAATTACTTGTAATTGCAACCACCATCAGAATCAGGAGGTTCTTGGCAGGAGCAAACACACACAGCCAGGATGAGGAAGGCTGGCAGAGCTGGGCTCCTGCCCGACGGAGGCACGGGTGTTGATAACCATTAAACTACCCTTCCCGTTACAAAAAGAAGCCAAACTGTGTGACTCCTGGAGCTGGTCTTCTGTATCTCCACTCTGTTTTCTGCTGTTACATTCGGGCAGAGTTCCAGGCCTTCACACTGTCCTTGTCTCTCAGCAACACAATTATTTGGGAATTTATTTCTTTTAGAATAACTTCATAATCATTTTTTTTTCTGGTGTCAAAGAAAGAGGATCAAGGAAGGAGGCAGGCACAGGCAGCTACATTTCCAAAATAGTTGGGAAATTTAGAGAAAGTTACAAGCAACCCCACTGCTGAGTCAAAGCGCTTCTTGGGAAATTAAATCGCACAGGACAGCATTGCTAATAGTTAGCGAATCATTGTTCTTCCAAACTTGATCTTCCTATTTTGCATGCAAAGATGGTAATTGTTTGCTAATAAAATTATTATCATGAAATCAGTAGAGCCTGCCTTGCTCAAGAGACCCTGGTCAGAAAAGGGAATATTTTTCCATATTCCTCGGGCTTCATTAATAGCAATTAACTGTACAGAGAAAAGGAGAATAGAATTATCCTTCACAGGGAACTACCCTAGAATTACACAGCTGTCACAGACAAAAATACCGGGCTAGTCACTCATCTCAGTGACTAACCCCAGACAACTGTCATCATGCAAAACATGAGGCTGCTTTTTCTTTCGGTCTCCGCGCAGGGCAGAAGGGGTGCGGAGGGTTTAGCGACTCAAGTCTAATTCGTTGAGACCTTTGTGATCCAAACCCCAGAGTCGGGAACCCCCCGTGGCAAGCGGCAGATGGCGAAGGGGGCCAAGCTCTGGTGCTGGCAGGCAGCGGCCGCTGACAGCGCACGCAACCCTCACCCTTCCCCCTTCTCCATAACAACCCTGAGCATGGAGGGAGCCTTCGGGATGTGCCTCTTTTTCTTCTCCTCCTTCCTTCCAACCCACGGAAGCCTCCCGCAGCCCCCAGGGGTGGCTGCCCAGGTGGGATGCTGCCGGCGCGGCGCATCCGCAGCCTCGGCGGGTGGCGGAGGGCACACAAAGGGCCGCTGCCCGGGGCGCACCTCGCTCCCAGCGCCCTGCCAAGGGGAAGCTTTCGTCGACTCCCAACCACGTCAAGGAACGAACCTGCGGGCGCAGCTCCAGCGCGGCGCTCCCAGCCGGGGCTCACCCCCCCTTCTCCTCCTCCTTCCCCCTTCCCCAGGATTGTCACGCCGCGGGTGATCCGGGCGCTGGCCGGGAGCCCCCTCCGGCTGCCGCTCCTCCATCTCCTCCATCCATCCCCTTTCTCCCCGCGCCGAGCATCGCCGCGACCCCTGCTCGGCTTCGCGCTGCCGCTGCTGCCCACGGCGGGGCCTGCAGCGCCCACCGGGCCCGGGACTCGGCCCCTTCCCCCCGCTGCCGGGATGCGGGGGGAGCCACAGGGGGATTTGCGCTATTTTTTTCCCCCCTCGGCGCCTTGCAGCGGCTGCGGGAGGCTGAGCGCTGCAGGTAGCTCGGAGCATTGTGGGATAGAGCCCGCAAATCATCACCCTGCACATCATCACCCCGCACATCACCATCCCGGCCCGGCCGGGCCTCCCGCGCTGCCCCTGCCCCGGGGCGGCAGCACCTGCCCCGCTGCTGCCCCCCCGCAGCCCCGGGGGAGCCCCGGGCTCGGCTGCGGCTGGGGGGAGGGAAGGAGAGAAGGAGAGAAGAGAAGGGAGGGTGCGGGGTGAGGCCGCGCAGCCCCCGCAGCCGCCCCCGCCCCGCTCACCTGGCGCTCCGCGGGGTGCGCTGCTGGGCTCCGCGGGGATGCTCCGCTCGGCTCCGCGCCTCTCCGCGGGGATGCTCCGCTCCGCGCCGCCCGCACAAAGAGCAGGAAATGGCTGCAGCAAGTGCACTTCCGCGGCTCTCCGCCGGCCCCTCCGCACGGCGGCGGGGGGATCCCCGGCCCCCGCCGCGGGAAGGGGCTTGAGCCGCACGGGCGGCTCCTCCCCCGGGCAGCTCGGGGGGATGCGCGGCGGGGCCGGGGCCAGGGCCGGGGCAGGGGCCGCATCCCCGCACCCCCCGCAGCGGGGACCTCCTGCCGCGGCAGCTCGGCTGGAGCGGGCGGGGAAAGGTGCGGAGCCGGGAAAGGGGGAGTGAGGCCCCCAGCCCCCTCCCGGTGCACGGAGGGGACAGGGCTGGGGGCGGCTGCCGCAGCCCCCCCGCAGGCCCAGCGCTGGGTGAGCCTGGTGGGATTCCCCATTCCCTGCTGCTGGGCTTGCTGGGTCACAGGTATTCAGCATCTCTTGCCTCCAGAGGACCTGCACCATCGCTGGGTTTTCTGTGCCATGTTAAGGAAAGCCCTCTTTACAGAATGCATATAAAGCCCTGGATCACTGAGCATGCTAGGGACCAAAACCAGAAGGCAATGCCTTTGCTCAGAGCTCCGGGCTTCTTCTGAGTCAGCACTGCATCCAAAAGATCTTTCTTTTGGCATTTTTGGCATCTGGCATTTATTCAGAGACAAGTTTCCAGTCCTTCTGTTCACGCTTCTTTTTAAAGCTTCAATACAGATCTTCAGATCCGCTGTGCAATCCAAGCTGGACCTCGTACAGCTTTCAGAGGAACATCGCCTCATGGTGATTGATAGAAACCCTGTATGGGGCCTTCATTTATTTTTTTGCAGCCCCCTCAGCTTCTGATGCTGCTGTCTGTTTGTTTAAAGACATTGGTGGATACCCAAAGACTGCTGAAAGTCTAGATACAGATCGAGATACAGTTCCTTGGTGGACCTGGCAGTGACCTTTTCCTGAGCATCAGCCTATGCTAAAAATGGACTGCCATCTGGTTCCTCCTGGATTAGAGTGACCACTCCTGATTCCTTAGAGACTGCTGCTCCGTTATCCTGGCTAGTGTGGGACTGAGCTTGCTCACCATGGGTATATCTTGGCTCTGCAGGGAAGGTTGGACATCAGGTTTACATCATGGCTCTG
This sequence comes from Todus mexicanus, assembly GCA_013389965.1. NCBI lineage: Eukaryota > Metazoa > Chordata > Aves > Coraciiformes > Todidae > Todus > Todus mexicanus. The sequence continues at coordinate 31,777 of WEIS01031059.1, read as the reverse complement.
CTACTGTAGGTTGAATGGATGCCGTGGGCTGAAGGCACCAGGGTCTGCAAACTACAAAAGCAGCAAGACAGTCTTACAAACTATCTTTGGTTTAATACACAGGATCACACCTGAAAAAAAATCCTATTAATAGCATCTCTGGAACTAGACTCTTCTCCTGCATAGCACTTCTTGTATCTCACCTTTAACTGGAACATTTTGTAGCCATCATTCCTCTTTTTACTATTTGTCAGGAAAAGTCAGGAAGTGAGCATTGTTACTGCAGATCCAAAAGATTTAATGGCTAATATTGTTCTGAGGCCATGGGTGAAACAAGGTCAGCTCAAGAAAACTGTGGCAGTGAAAACTACTGTGGACTTTCTTTTTTTTTTTTGCCCAGTTTAATCTGCTCCCATTATCAGCCAGGCCCAGGGGGACGGGAATTCCACGAATGTTATGAAATGATTTTACTTTTCTACTCTGTGTTGTCTTAGGTCTTAGAATGATAGAATGAACTTCTCTTTATTTGTCCTGCAGATCTCCCTGCAGGCTGGGAAGAATGGCAGCAAGGGACAGGCTCCAAGCAGCTACAGATGCAGGAGTGTGTGCATCAGCTGGCTATGTGTGGAGGGGAGCGATAATATGATGGTGGGTTGAGCAGAACAGAAAAATACAGAAATTTGAAGTGGCTGCCAAGTGAGGTTTAGCAGAGCCTTTCACCTGAGCTCCACTGTGTTGAGAAGTGCAGCATTCAGAGAGGACAAAGCCAAACATCACATAGAAACATGTTCATTAAAAAATGTTTCAGGAAATTCCAGATTTTTTCAGGCTTGATTTTAAGGTAATTAGCCACAGGCACAAGTACCAGCAACCCTCGCTTCCCCAGGGTGACTGGCCCTGGTCTCCACTGAGATGCATCAGCTCATCTTTCTAGATGAAGTTACTGCTGACTAACTTTTTCTCCCTGGGACACCAGCCTGGCTGTGCCAGTGCCCGGCCATCACAGTAGCAGGTCAGGGACATGCTGGGACAATGCTCCGGCCAAATGTGCAATGTAGACAGAGCCAAGCACCTCTGATAACCAGCAGGCAAAGGTGGGGGCAAACAACCTCCCACCTTTCTAAAATGCAGCCAAGCAAAGAGGGTAAAACTGGCAAAGGGGGAATGGTTTAAACATTCAACACACTGCAAATACTTTCCAAGGAGACAGGGAAGGGGTATCCAGAGAAGGGTTATTCACTTTGCTGCAGGACACTGATACTCTCACCTCTACTTTGTGTGGAACATACCTAGTTAAGCCACATGAAGGGTGCAGGACTAAACTTGCCATAGAGACTGCTATGGTGGGAGAACTTGTTCCAGTGTATTGATATCATGCAATTATCACAGTATGGCACTGGCCTGTTGAGATTTGTGAAGTCCCTGTGAATAACCATAGGGAAACACCCCTTGGGAGCACTCAAATATTACTACCCCCATTTTCTGAAGATTCAGAGAATTTAAAGCTGCCACAATGGATGTTTAGACTTAAACAGTATGTGTCCATATAGTAAATTACCCAATTTGCAGAGGTTCTGAATACTTCCTACTCCCATAAATCTAGCGCGTAATCTAACCCCAAAGCATTGTCATAATTCTCAAGGACAGAGATATTTCAGAAAGCCAGAAGAAGCATGTTTGCTTCTTGGTGGGGAAGATTTGGAGGAAAAGCAAGTTGTATAAGTTCATGAGGTTGGTTTTTGCATTTTTGCTAACATACAGTGAAAGCCACAGCTGGGACTCAGCAATTTTATTGTTTGTAAAAATACGTATTATGTGCATAGAAATATCGCAAAAGAAAACCAAATGCAAAACATCACAATATTATTTTGTGCAACACTCTGTAGCTAATAAATATTACACTTACCCAAACATAAATATTATCTCAGAAATGTTACCTAGCAGAGCAATATTGCTGCTACTTAACAGCAACCTCCTCAAGCTCGACAGACCCCTGGTTCCTCCAAGGACGGAGGGGACAGCAAGCCAGAAGTTTAACTTCATGAGCCTGCAGATCCCCTTGCCACAAACTGCCTGTGCTCAGCAAAGAATCATCTCAGCATGTACTGTGGTTGTATGGATGGTCTAAGTGCAGTTAAGAGGGAGACGAAATATGGTTATGGTCAGCAGTACTCAAATGGAGCTGTAGATGTGCAGTTTGACATCTTTAGGACTACTGAAAACTTCACTGGCTGGATGCCAAATTTAGCATCATCATTTGTTTATAGATGCTCATATTCCACGTATTGGTTTAGACTACCAAGAGATTTTGGCAGCAATCCTGATTTGAAGGTGGCATTCTGATCCTGCATTTAGGATTGACAATGTCTGGTGTGAATGTTAGGTTTCTTTCTCCTGAGAGAGTTGCTCTGCTTGACATTTGTAGGAGTAAACCAAAGAAAACAATGTGAAATCAAAGCGAAGTGTGAAGATGTATAAGGCAGGAACTAACGCCTTTCCCATATCCATATACTTGAAAAGATATTCTGGCTCCTAAAAGCTACCCTAGAGCCATGAGTCTGAAAAATACCAAAAGTTAAGCCTCCTTCTATGAAGAAATAGTTTGACACAGGATATGTGAGATCATGGGATTACATTATTTCCTTGTTCCATTTTTGTTGGCAAATGTGTTTGAACCTGACTTCTGTAATGATGGGAGAGAGCGCAGCCAGAAGCTTGCACCTCAGAGCTTTTGTAAACTGCTGTCGTGGAAGGTTTACTCATGTTCTCACTTGTCCAAACTGAGAAGCATCAAAAATACATGGTGTCTAGTGAGTCCTCTTGACTTCTCTAGTTATTGTTAATGCTTAGCAGAAAGTCCTGATCGTATTTACAAGTTCTGCAGGACACCATCACCCACACCTTTGCTTTTGAGGTTAGTTATGTCAAAGCAGCGTCTCTGTCTTGTGGTGAAAATATAGATTTTAATTGAAATACCAGGAGCTGGATATTGTTTGTACCATCTTCTGCTGTCACCACATCATGTGGAACTTCTCATGGAGTAAGTACCCAGGCATAGGAGTAAGTATCCATTTGCGTAGGACATTTTCTTTGATCAGTCTCTTTGTTCATAGAAGGGATGGAAGAGTCTTTACTTGTGATGATTCAGTTACTCTTTGAAGTATGAGAAAACTCATCTTATTATCACTGGGGCACTGAGCACATGCTCTGCATATTTTCTGCTCATGGCTACCCTCCTGAGCCCTCCGGCTTCTTCCTTCAAACACACCAGTTCTGGAGTAGGTTCCTGTATCTTTTACAGATAATCAGATCCTGGGATCCTGTCTCATCCTGGACTGGAAACACATAGGACTCTGCACTGCTCAGTCCTTCATGCTGTGTTCAAAGGAATTGGATGGAGATCATGTATTTATCTTCTGATGTAGAAAGACTGGAGAAAAAAACAATACACACTTTCGGCTTGGACTTCCCCGCTCCAAGAATGTCTCCATTTGCATGACTCCCTTTTCCCACTCACTATACAATGCAATTTGAGAGAATTTCAAGACTCTTCAATGCATTGCTTTTTCTTTTCCTTCCTTACAAACTTGCATGCACACACAGACACCTCTTCAGTTTACCAGGTACCGGAATCCTGTTCTTGTTATTCCACAATTTCAGAGAAAATATGCAAGGGGAGAACAAAACCACCTTGAAATATCAGCATCAGAGATGCAGTCACTAAATCCAGCCTGTTCCACCGTGTCCCAGGTTTATTTCTGTTAAGAGGCTTCAGGTCCAGCCCGCTCTGAATTAGAGAGCCATGGAGATGTCTAAATGTTCCTCCGCAGTTAAAGACAGGCTTTTTTCCCCAGGGGAGACCTTCATTTGGGAGTTCACAGAACTGGAATGGCAATGTCAGATCTCTTCATTTTGAGGCTTTATCTTCAGGAGAAATACACTTGCTGGACTGTGTGATTCCTAACTCTGCTCAATTGCTGCTTCTGCTTGTAAGATGCAAACCACGTTCTTGGCCAAACCAAAGCCTATGTCTGTCTAGGCTCTGGAAGACCTGGGGATACCTTGTCTGTCTGGAAGTCCCAGACTCTGCCCTCTCCTTCACCCCAGGCATATGGCAAGTGTCTGTGGTGAGAGGATTCCTGTTAATGCTTTGTGTGGGGAAAATCCAGCCATCTGCCCTCGCAGGACTTTCTTAGCATCGCTTAGCGGCTGATGCCATGATTACAGATCCAACTCAGAGATTTCACTCAGCTGATACAGCAGAAGAGAAAAGGGTGGCCGGTCATCTTTCCTCTGAGTAGGGAGAGAAGAGAGAGAGAACATTAATGGCAGCTTGAGAGGAATGGCAAGGCTAGGAAGGAAAACCTTGTGAAGGAACTGAGTATTAACAAAAATACAATCTATTGTTATAGAGAAAATGCCAACGGAAGAATGAGCTTCCTTCTGTGCAATGTTTCTTTTCTACTAGCAGTGAATTTTGCCTAGTGGACACTAAATATGTTTGTAATGGGTTGGTTGTCATTTTTACCATCACTATTGAAACTCAGCCTCACAGACATGCAGCTTGCTTCAAAAGCAACTGTTGGATTAGCTTGAGTTAGGTGCACTATGTAGACTTCTCAGTGAAGTCAACACACTGCAGCAACAGCAGCTGAGATAAAAGGTAAAGAGCCGACAGTTTACTTGCTAGCACAGATGAAAGCTATGGAGAGCTTCACCTGCAGGATTTTATCTTGTGTTACCACATGAAGTGCATACCTCTCTCTCTCTCCTAAAAGCCGATTAGAGGTCTTATCTTTGGGAACTAGGGATCTCCCATTACGATACTAACCATCCTCCAGCAGTGGCTCATGACCTCATAAATTGCCTTGGAGGCCAGTTTGGGTTTGTAGAGCCGAAATCCTGCATTGATTTCTTCCACCACTTCTCCATTGGTACGATTCTCATAGGGGATTTTACCTTCACTGAAGACCTCCCACATCAGCACTCCTAAAGCAAACAAATGAGGAAAATCAAAAAGAAGCAAATAAAATCCTCAGCAGACCCATGGCCACCTTCCACCTGCACTTCTCTGCAGCTCAACATCGGTATCTGTTACTTAGAAAAGCATTTTCACTTGGGTTCTCGGTACATATATGAAAAATGAGGCCCTGACACAACTGTACCATTCGAGGATGCCAACTATGATCTCTCAGATCAGAGAGGCTCTGCAAATGGAGTGGATACAAGGCCATCTCTGTTATTGTTAGGTTTAATTTATTTGGTCACCTAACATGACTGACGTAGTAAACAGTGCTAACATTGTATTAGAAAAGGGAGGGAGACAGAAAGATAAACTGATCTGAAATGAAGTTGTGCAATTCCACAGTCAACTTTGCTAAACAATGCCTGCTTCCCAGCTTTGAATTCTTCAGATAGGAAGATGCATAGAGATTGCAGCTCCTCATCAATGATATTTGCTCTACTGAAGAATAAGCAAAGCAGTTGTACTCCCCCAGCATGCAGATGCCTGCACTGGGAATTTCTCACACCCAGTTTGTTCTCCTGGGCACAGCAGGATTTCAGGCCTGGCAGAAGAGATGAATGGGCTTCAGAGTAGCAGAGCAGAAAGCTTCTCACAGTCATGAGACCATGACACTACAGAGGAATCCTCTTTTGCATACCCCACTGGATGGGGAGATAACAAGCCTGACAGATGTACAGCGCTGCTGTCTGCACATTTCACAAAGAAGGACCGACCAACACAAACAAAGCTCACCGGTATTTCATTCAGCCTTGAAACTGGAGTGAGCTAACTTCACCAGGCTTGGCTTGACTGTAAATCAAACTGAGCACCCTTTTTGGAAGCATCTGGCTCTCAGTGGACAGGCCAATTTCTGATTTGTGAAACAGAAGAACATTCTGACCAAAGTAGCATCTCTCCCCATGTCACTGCCACTTTGCTGTGAGGTGTCAGAGACAGCTCCACTGGCAAATATTGTCCCTTGTTATTATGTGGTGAGTGCTGACAGCCTCCTGCGATGCCAGGGGACATGGAAAGAGGAATGGTGCTCTCTGAAGCATCTCTGGGTTGGGCTCGTGAAGGTGGCTGCGGGGGTCTGAGCACCTAGCTCTCACTGCGCTGATCATAACCTGCCCCAGGAATGCACAACTTCACCCACAGCAAAAGACAGCAAAGGGAGAGGGAAGTACAGAGCTCCCAAGTGCAGACTAGCAAAGGTTATAATCCTGCATTATTTACTGATAGGCCCGGAGCTGAGTGGCACCACATTGACTGTGTGCTGTGCACAGCACACTGCGCCGATTCATTCTGCAGTGCCACGATTTGCATGTGGGCTGGAGATGGGCCAGACACGTTAGCGTGCCAGATCAACAGGCCAGGGGATAGCCTCTGTTATCTCCAGTGCCGATGACTTTGGGGAAAAAAAAATAGACAACCGTTTTCTTATCTATGAGGGTCCAGAAGGGAGACCAAAGAACAGATGCAAATCATAAAACGGTGCACTGGGGAGCAGGAAATGAGGTGAGAAAATGTGAGAAGAGAAATTAATATTTTCAGATCAGCATAAAGCAAATTGAGTCAGCAGATAAACCTGGAAAGGCAGAGGGTTTGAGCGAAGCATCGGTGCCCAGGATGGACACACAGAGAGATGGAGTGCCTAAGTGTCTTTCCTTTCCTTATATACTCTTGTCAGTGACTCTTCAACTTTTTCTTGGATACTCCTGATATATCAGCAAGAAATAGAGTTCATTATTTGGTATTATATAGCATTGCACAGGTATAATACATTAAATTGGCAATATATCTAGGTAGTTTACTATTCTTTCCTTTCCTTCACTTAAATGATTTTGGTTTGCTTTCCTAAGCCATTATTCAGGCAAAACCTTAGAGCTTGGGGGATGCAGTGTTTAGGAGAGTTTACTTGAGGATTGAGCTGGCATTTGTTGAATTTCTTCCATTCTGACAAAACGTTCTTACCAAATGACCAAACATCAGATTTGGTGCTATAGTAGCTGTAGGAGAAAACCTCTGGAGCAGACCACTTGACTGGGAACTTGGTACCTGTGGAGCTGGTATATTGATCGTCAAGGACAATCCTGGAAAAGGAAAAGAAGGGAGAATGCTGAGCAACCTTCCCCATCCTGTGGCAGCCCTGCTGGGAGCATGTGTAACTTCAGTGGTGTTACCTTGACATCCCGAAGTCGGACACTTTGACCACATGGGATTCTCCCACCAGGCAGTTCCTAGCAGCCTGCAAGAAAAGAAGGTGTAAAGGCAGAAGGTCAGAGCTGAAAGATTCAATTGCTTTGATCCTGGCACAGCAGACAGTGCATGAAAAAAGGAGAATAAAAATGACGTTGTACCATACAAAGTGGGTAAAGACTTGAGGTTCTCATGCTTTCTGTACATTTTACAGCCAGCGTGTTCCTGTAGCTACAAAAGCCATTCAACCACTGCCCAGAAAGTGCAATAAAAGACCCTAAAATATCCACAGCTACTCACAGTCCTTGCTCTCCCAGCAAAACAGCGGCAGTGACTGATGCAGCTTGGTTGAACACCACAAAAGTAAAAGTGTTTTATCAGCAATACATGTTTATATATGTGTTAGAACAGATCTTTTTGGCATCTTTGCTGATTTTAGATATGAAGAGTGGTCAGTACTTAGGAACTGTGAGCACTGGGGCTCTCAGAGAGCAAAGGAATCCACTTAGAAAAAGAGACAAACTTTATGTCCTTGTTTCTTCTCTTTCAAACACAATGAAAGGAAATGGATTAATCAGCGCTTCAAGGGATACTTATTTTTCCTAAAGTATTGATGCTTCTTTTGTAATAAGAGGAGATACTGGATCCCTTGTCAATAGATAGTCAAGAGGATTGTGAAAGCTGTAATTAAGGAAGGAAGAAAGCACAGGAAAAGCCCAGCTGGAGCAGAGAAAACATCTATGTGGGACCAACACACCAGGTCTCTGTGGATGACAGAGTTTTGTTCCAGATAAGCCATTCCTTCGCACACATCTTGGCACATTCCCAGCAGGGTTTCCTTTGAAAAACTGCCCCTCTGGCTCCTGAGATAGTCGGACAAGCAGCCATTCTCCATGAATTCAAACACCAGGCAGAGGGGAGTGTTCTCAAAGCACACACCATAAAGCTGGACTAGCTTGGGGTGCGACAGCTTCCTGTGGGATAGGGAGGGAAGGTAGAAAAGCAGCTGAAACAGGCTCAGTGCCTTCTCTCCTTACAGCAAATGTGTTGTATACGGCCACCTATGTCACCCTGCTTCACCCCTCTCTGCAAAGACCAACTATGAAAGCAGAAAGAAGAGAGTCTAACATCAAGTAGCACTAAGTGTCATCCCATTTTAATGGTACTGGGCCCCGAAAGATTTCTCTACATGGAAAATCCTCTAATCAAAGAAAAATAAAATCCATTTCTGTCTGTTTTGAAGGTAAGAAAATGTAAAATATTAAAAAACAATAAAACTAAAGAGAAATAGTTTCAGTTGTGCAAAACAAACAAAAAATTGCAGGTAAGGTTTTTCAATAAGAGATTTCTCCATCTAATTTTTGACAAAACCAATTTGGTCTGCACAACACACCATCAATTAATCCTGCCTTCCAGAACAGCAGAGATCTGGAAGACCACTCCAGACATTGATAGACTTAGAAGCACAGAAATTCACCTACACATTGAATTGCCTTCCTTTGTAACCACCAGTGCTCACTGGTCTCTCTCTACACTATTTAAATGCATACAGATAATCCAAATTTAAATTCCCTGTTCATATTCCTGAACATTATCACCACACTTTGTTTCACTCTTATGAATCCTATAGGGTCTGATTTCCTTAGTGAATCTACTACTTACATCAAGACTTTAGCTTCCTCAATGAAATCCTCTTCAGACATTGCTCCTTCACGAATGGTCTTTATGGCTACTTTCGTTTTCTCCAGCAAGTAGCCAAGGTAGACTACCCCAAACTGACCACTGCCAATTTCCTGTACACGAGTGAGCTCAGAGGGGTTAATGACCAATTTTCCTGTGGATTGCAAGGGATAAAGTGTAAGGATCTAGCAGTAAAATGTCAAACAAAAAGCTTTTGTGGGTTAAACGCTGAGACAGGACTCAAAGTGAGACTTTATGGCTTTCCCTCAAATTGTCTGTCTGGCCTTTGATAGCTCATTTGACTGGTTCATGCTGAAGGTCATGTTCAAGAGTAGGAACAAAAACATCCTCTTTCTTTCCCCACTTAGGTTGTTTATCTAGTTCTTCAGGGAGGATTGTTTCTACCACGCATATGTGCACTACCAAGCACAACATGGTTTTGAGTTTCTTTGATGTCTCCAAGAGTTACAGTAAAGATGATATCAGCAAAATTCTGTAGACAACAATGCTCAAATGGAAGCATCATTCAGCAGGGACTCAGCTTTCACCAAGTTATGTTATGTTCCTCCTCTCATCACTTTTGTTCATCATTGATTTCAATATTTAATGTTGACTTCATTGAGACCCTTGAGTTACCATCACGTCCTTCAAGGCACTGCATGATCAGTGCATTCAGTTAGCCATAGTAATGATAAAGATGGTAATCTAGTGAATAGTGCAGTGTAAAAATCTGAAGAAAGCTATTTATCGTGGTGATAGTCACAGGAATATCCATCATTATCCATGGGAATATTCAGAATCACTCAGCTAGCCAGCAAGACCCCTGTAGTTATGAGAGCACCATACCATAGCTCAGCCCTGCAGTGATTGGGGCCTTTTTTCTCCAAGAAGAGACTGCATACCGCAAACGAGTGACGAGACCTGAATAACAGAGGAAAAGATGGGTGCCAGTTAATGTCACAGTCATGGGAAGTGTGGCTGCCGCTACCCTAGAAGGCAGTCTGGATACTAGAAGCAGATTTATTGTACTGAGTACCCAGCTCCACTTGAGGGCAGCTGAACCTCTATTCAAACTGTGATTTCCTGCCTGCTAGAAGGAAGCCGATTCTGAGCAGTTTCAGCTCATTTCCCATTTTTACTCTGCCAGCAAATGTGAGCTGTAGTCTCTATTGACTCTGATGAAGTTCTTAGCTATACCTTTTGTTTGTAGGATATTTTTGAAGCACAGAGTTTCCCTTGGTACTCCTGGACTTTAGGGATAGGAGTCTTTGGTAACTCTCATGTCTGGCTATAGATCCTGGCCATGTCCCTAACTTCATGTCAAATCAAGGCCCAGGGATATATCACCTCCAGGGCAAGAAAGCCCTGCAGCGTGATTGAAACAGGTAGCTTGGTCTGGCAGTGGTGACACACCCCCACAGGCTCCCAGGAATGAAAGGACTCTCTATAGTACATTAGTCTAGTATGTTATCATGACATCTGTGTTGGTCATAGTCAGCCCTAGAAGGACGACCAGAATGAGGATGTAATGCTGGAAGCTGGCCTCAGACAGTGATTTTCCTGCCAGTCAAGTTCCAGGGTAAGTGGAAGAAAAGTTGATGCCATTTAACATTTCATTGTAAGGACAGAGGGCTTGGGAGCCTGCCTTCAGTCGAAACAGTCACCTGGCTGCATGGTAAAACAGCAGCTTCCTTGGTCAGCATCAGCCTTCACTCACCTCCTGCATTGTGCTGGTGATAGTTGATGAGTTCAGGGATGCAGTCAAACACATGCTTTTCTGCCAAGTAATATCGCTTGGGAAAGTCAGTTGTCTCATTGATGTGATAATGCTTTATAACAGGATTGTTGTCCGTGCTGAAAAAGAGGAGGTTTACTTTGAGGAAGTCTGGGTTGCAGCAAAAGAGAGGAATTTGGGGTATAAATGGAAGAGGGGCAAGCAAGCAAAGGGGAGAACCTTTCCTATGCAGAACAAATGGGAGACGAGCAAGGGGAGAGCTGCAATTACTAATGAAAGCAGTGTACTTGTATGTTCTTCCTCTCACTCATAGATGGTCTCATCTCTAGAAAGGCTGAGGTTTCCTGATAAGAGCAGGTTGAGTACTGAGTTTCTCTGCCTCTTCTTTCCAAAATAAAACTGTCTGCCCCATCACTGAAACCCTTTCACTAGTCTCGTACTACCCACCTCTGATGAGTCCAGCATATAGTTCACGTTGATCCCACTGACACTTCATCTGGGGAAATAATTTCATCAAAATTACAACCCTGCTGATGTCTAAGGGACTATTTATAGGCATATATTTAGATGTAGGGAAAAGTGGAGCCTTTAATACACTTTGCGAATGGCAGCTAACTCTTCTGCCTTTTTTGGAAGTGTTTTCCTCTATCATTTTCATGAGCCTTCTGCTCTCTCTTTATAATGCCAAAACAACAGAGATTATACTCTCATAGAAGCCGTTTCACTGATGTAATTGATGCGAAAAGCTGCTGAGCTCAGCTGTACCTTAACGCTTTGGTGAAAACAGAGACTGTGTACATGCCAGGCTGCCTCGAATCTCTCACCATGAAGGCACCTTCCCTACCCTGTAACAGGAGCAAAGGAGAGAAAACTGGTTAGATACATAATGGAAAAAAACAAGAGGCGGGCTGGGGGCAAAGCTCTGCTCATTTCAGCCCTGTCTATGCACAGTCACGAGGATGTGCTAAACGTGTAGGAAAAAAAAAGAGCCATCAGCCTACTGACAGAGCTCGGCCTGTTCCATGCAGGGCTCTGATGGCTGCCCAGGGCCTGCAGGTACACCCAGCTGGTCTATCTTGGGTGCTCTGTATTTTTAGCTTGGTTTCCTGAGGAAACAAGACTTAGTGCTCGTGCCAAATATACGTGGGTGTGGATACACAAGCGTGTGCCTCTCTGTCCCTCCAAACCTCTCCTCTAGAAATGTCAAACCCATTGATTGCTTTTCAACCCTATCTGATAGAATACTGGTGATACTAGTTTCACACAAGTTCAATGAAATGGGCAGCCAAGTGGAAAGGCAAGCCCCTCTGAGTGCCCTCCATCTAAAGAGCAGCTACAGAACAAGAGAACGATTTATAATAGCATCAGACTCCATATAGGAGTGTCAGAAAGATAATTTACCAATGTGCCACAAATGGGAAAAGCCTGGTCAAGATCCTGCCCTTTCATAGGCACCCCAGTCATCCAGTATCTAAACAAATGTGTAGGAAAGGCTGCTTCCTCCACTTTGGCACTCACAAGACAATTTTCTTTTTTATTTTTTTCACTGTAATTGTTTTCTACTAATCTGAATGCTAAAATGTATCACAGGCCATCATCCAGCAGGGCCAGGCACTAATGGATCAGATGGCAAAGAAGAAGATTTAGCATCCCAGTTTGAATATAATGTGCTGTGCTGACCTAGATATCGATAATAAAAATAACATTTTTCTTCTGTTTGCAGATAGAGATGCTTTTCATCCAGCATCCCAAGTGCCTGATTATTTTTTGCCCTCCTTCACTTTACATGGTATATTTCCTCCATTTTATCTGCCCTGCCTTGGCCTCCTTCCTACCTCTCCAGCAGATTGATTCAGTTCCTGGTGAACACAGGGGCTGAGATTGCTACTGCATCTCCTGCGTGTGAACGGCTGACTTTTGGTGTGTAGCTCTGCCCAGGTGGGACCTGGTCACTGAGCTATAAACCTTCCAGGGTTGTCTCTTCAATGTACATCTGCCAAACATCTACCATATCTGCATTATACAATCCCTAGCACAGGGAAGCTCTAAAAATAGTCTTCAGATGCTGCCGTAGAAGCTTAGGACTTATCTCCCTGGCAGTGTGAGGTTGCTTGCACAGGTAGGCAAGTATTTGGGAGAGTGTTCTGCCCGAATTACTTTAAGCACTGTTCATGTCCTTCCATCTCACTTGACAGCAAGCCTGGCCAAACATCACTAGCAAGCTTGGCTAGGGGGGAGCTGCAGAGGCTGCAAGGTTTTGAACCAGAAGTCCCTCCAGCCACATGGGGGTAGCTGCCACAGAAAAGTTGTGCTGGTAGGACCAAAAGGAAAAATGAGATCACTAAACTATGCATGGACACATCCTGTAGGAGTTTATAGGAAATAAAAACATGTTTAATTCTGCACAAAAATGCTTTTATTTCCATAAAATACTACCATTCCAAGAAAAAAATACTTTATTTGGGTCTCTTGTTAGTGTAAAAGCTGATTTAAAAACTAAAGTTGTGTTGTCTCTGTGTGGAAAATTTGAACAAGAATTTATTCTTTTTACTTTCACCACAGTGTTCACTGGAAAACTCTGGTTCAACTGAAAAATTAAAGATGCATGCTCACATGTAAACACACACAAGAAAAAACACCCTAAAAAACCAACCCCAACCCCTACTCTTGGCTTTTACCCAAAACATTTCAGCACAGGATTGGCTAGATTTTCAGAGAACTACTGGCATCCACAGGTCTCCTGCAGAGACAGAAAAGATGAGCTAAAATCACAGCTTTCGGTTGAGATGATGTTCTGAAGCAGTGTTTTCCATCAGCCCCAGTTATTGGGTGTGTTTGACCTAAGAAGCCTGGCACAGCTTCCTGCCCACGCTCAGCTGCTGTGGAGAAGGGGAGTTGCTAGTGGTCTTTTATCTTGAATCGAAGACTAAGAACAGCCAAGGACAACAACACAGCAGGAACCCAGTGTTCAGCTCTCTCCGACACAAAGCAGCCCTCGCAGGCTTCTCCACATTTGTCGCTAATTAATTATTATTACCCATCCACCCCACACATAACACTGGTTTACCTCTTCCCTGAGGAGTGTTTCTGCTTTGCTTCTGCTGATGTTCTTATTGTACCATCTGAAAACATCAAAAAGACTCCAAGTCAGCATTTCTAGGCTAGTAAAGTTTCTGCTGAAAAGCTTCTGAATCGAGTGTCCCTAGTGCTGGTAGCGACACACAATGTGGGGTAGGGACATTTGAGGCTTGCTGCTTCTAAAGCAAATCCAGGGCATTTAGAGGTACAAGAAAAACATAGGCACAACTTACTCATACATTTGCAGGTTCTCGGGTGATTTTTCCGCCAGGTAGCTGCTTGGCACATAGCCTTCATGCCTGTTAAAATGCAACACAGTGTGAGTGCGCCACACAGACAGGATTTTCTCTGCATCTGTAGGAGTCAGCCCTGAAAGATTTGTCTGCTGTTTGCATGATAGAAATGCTGGTTGTTATGTACTTAGTAGGGTAACCAGAGAAGGAAACAACTGATTGCACCTCTATCTTGTAGAGTTTCACAATTTTCACAATTTTTTCTTCCCAAATATCAGCCTGAGCTAAAGACTGTTTTCTTTTTCTTTTTTTTCTTTTTTTTTTATTAACTTCCAGATCCTTTTTCTTCATCTGGCTGAACACAAGGAATATCACAGGAAAGAAAGTTACCATAAATAACCTTCCATTGTTCTTTGCCTGTATATCAGAGGATGCTTCATAGAAGTTACACTAGAGGCCAGAATATGTGTAAATGGAACAACAAATTGGATTTAGAAAGGATTTGTAAATTGGCTGTTGTAAAGGGACTTACCCATTCTTATCTTGAATCAGCCACCAGTGTTCCTCAGAACTGTCAATCACATAATATTCCTCATTATATTGTAATGTCAGCTCCTGCGGATTCTGGGCTTCATAGTCATATATGGCCATGACTGAAGCTTCCTTTGGGTCTAGCAACGATTTCTGCACAAATTAGGAAAAAGGCTCATGATATATTCATATTTATAAATCACAATGGCATGCTCTCTAAAATGCTATTTCCCTGGCAGCACTGGTGTCCTCTGGGTTCAAGTGCCTCAAAGCTAGGAAAGGACCCAAATGGGGTGTGGTGGCAACAGGAGAATTTTCAGCACTTTCAAACAATGAATTTCATATAAAAATATTAGTTGCACAGAAAGTAGTTATCTACTCCTTCTTAGGGCAGGTTTACCTCTGTCTGATCGGTTCTTCACAGATGTTTCCTAAACTCCTCTTAAAAGCCTCCAGTGATAAATAGGTAAGAGAAAAGCCCAGAATATTACAGGTGATATTCTAGGTGACCACACCATGGTGAACCTTAGTGAGGATGTGTTCACCACTGCTAGTTAAACATATAGGACACTAAGGATAGCTTAGTGTGCCTCATTGTACTCACCCAGTTATCTTCAGGGGTGGGAGGAAGAGGCTTCTTTGAGGCTGAAATGAAATCAAGAAAGATAATTTGAAGTAGATCTAGACAAAAGCAGGGGAGAAGCCATCAAGGTAATGAATTAATAAAGGTGATAAATCCCCACTTAATAGAAAGCCTTGGTCTTTTAGAGTAAGACATGCCAACAGTTGGCACCTACACAGCCACCCTCAGCCACACAGCATGAGTTTGAAACTGGTGTTTTATAGCCCAAATTTTCCCCTTAAAAAAAATTCCTTCTTAAGGAATTACCCAAATACAAGGTAGAAGTGTCTTGGGTGAAGAATGATTGAATGTGCTTTTTCAGGAGACAAAGCAAAGATTACACTTGGCCATTGAAACCACAGAGGAAATATGGTTAGGACAAAATAGGACACACAGGGTTGAAAGCACATGTCTCAAGAAAGTTGTTATTATGCCTCATTGACTGATCACAGTTAATCAAGTTCTTAGTTCTCTGTCTCATTCCAAAGACAGAATCAAGCATCACACAGAGGAAAATGTTAATTCAAAACTAAGAATGCCATATACAGTATCAGACAAGTCAGAATAAGGAATATCCCAAGAAGCCAGCAACATGTCTTTTGATGGAAATTTAACATGATATTCTTTGATGTTCTGCACAACAGATTTGATCCTTTACTTTTGTTAGGAATAAATTTTTTCAAGGTCAGGATGGTCTTAACAAATCTCTTACCATTTTTGGTGGGGTCATACTCCACACAGCCAGCTGCCATCTTCTCAGTCTGAGCACAGCATCTCCACTTGCCATCTATCCAAAAATCTGGATGACACTTTGAAACCAGGTTGTTGTTGCTTCTGGTTTCTGGAAGATGTTAGGGGAAGAAAAAGGAGAGATAAAATGAATTTATTTGCATTCGTGTCAGCTCTGAAAGACATCTAGAACTGGATAGGAATAACCTGCACTTCAAAGAAGCTTCTTACGCTTGTCAAACCATGCTTTGGTGAATATTATCAGCCTCTTCCTTTAAAGTTTTCCTTTCTCCCAAAAGGAGTGTGTGTCACCACTAATGTGGAGGAATAGCCTTCTGCTGGTGCTGGAGACCATGCCTCTCTATTGTGGGAGAACAGAATCCTACCAAAGGGACTCTCTTTTTACAGTGGTAAACACCAAAATCACAGAAGGAAGGTCTCATTAAAAGAAGTAAGCCCTGGCAGGCCATATACAGATGATTCCCATAAAAGACTACAGCTCTACAGTATGTATATATATAGAACATGGACACTTGCTGCTTTGGCTTGATGTTCAGAAGGAGATGTACAAGCTGGCATTCACCAGCACTAAATATTTTTGCACGTGTTGAATGTCTGTGTGAGTGATTAAAGTTCGAAGTTCATGCTTTCTATCCGTAATAATAATTTTCCTAAAAAGAACAAAATATTTCTGCTGGCCTGTTGCAAGAGACTATTCAAATTGTTTCAGGGAGTGAACAGTCTCAAAATGTTGAACAAGAGGTGATAAAGTTGAAGCTTGGAGCAGTTGCATTCCAGGAGGGGAATAACTTTGCAAGAGTAAGTGCATAAACTTAATAATATCTCCATCAGGCACAACATTCTCAGAGTGAGCTTGCGTTACAAAGCAGGAAAAAGGTATGATGGAAGCCTGGTGCAATTTTCATGTAACTAAGTCAAACCTTCCTTATGTCGAGTATTATGCTTTGTTTCTGCCGGCAGTGGTTACTTATTGTGCCTTCGCTTCAGAATCATTGTAGCCAACCACAGCACAATTCAGGGAGTGAACAGGAAATGAAAGCTACCCACAAAAATGTTTCTTAATAGTCATAATTCTCCAAGAAGGTTGTCATCTAAACAAAAAATCTATTAAGAAGAGCTGAAAAATCTTCTATACAGAAAAGATCAATTTATTTTAAAAATTAGCCATAGAAAAAAATCCCCATCTCTTTCTGAGTAAGAAACCGCAAATTACTGTAACATATTAACAGTTTATCCCAGAAAGAAGCAAATAAAGCATTCCGCGTCCAAATGTTCCACTGCTGCTGAAAACACACCCACCAAATTTAAAAGCAATTTGATTCTATAATCTCGTTCCCCATTACCACTTTGCATGCTTAGACATAAGACATTGCCTCCTCTTGCATATTTTCTCTGCACTGTAGCTTGTGCAAAAACTTGTCTGGGATAAGTATCTTCAACAACTAGGTGGGCATAAAGGTTGTATTACCTTCCTTCAGGGTAAAGACCCATCTCTGCCGGCTCTCACGATTGGGTGCAAACACGTAGAGTATGTAGTTATCGTGGACAATCTGGAGAGGGGAGTAAAGAAGGGAGCCACCCATTAGAAGCCATCCCAAATATGCTGGGCACGATGGAGTCACCGAGTGGAGCAGGCAGCAGTCCTCATACCAACAAGTTACACACAAAATGATGATGTGTGGAAGTGGAATAATGGGGCCTGTTCAGAAGCATCTCTTAGCTTCATTGTTTTGATTATTTAAAGTGGAGTAGCAATCCTGATTTAGAAAGTATTCTAGACAAGCAGTGGTTTAGGTCAATTTTATGTTGTTAAGAAATGCCCGTGAAATCAATGAAGACGTAGCAATTTCAATCTGCCGAAGATTCACCCTGTTACTCGCTGACTGTGGTTTATCCTTCAAAAGCATCTCTGGGGAAATGGCATCTGCTTATTAGTAGTTTCTTGTAAGATACCTTCACTTAGGATCTAAGAGCCAAATTTGGCTTTTCTTATGTCAGTATAAATCTCAGGTAACTCCCCTGGAGATTATTTTTATTATTATTCTTCAGATTTTCAGTAGCATTATAGAGGGGAGAGAAGCTGGAGCAGATGAACAATGAGCCGTCAAGATGCTGTTTTCATCAACTTGGCCTTAATGATGAACAAACAAAAAGCAATACAGAACATTTGTGATGTTTCAGACCAGTCAGAAAAATCATTACAAGAAACAAAATGACTCAGAAACTGAATCAGATTACTACATTTGGGCTTAAAATTTGATGTAATGCATAATCTATATTTGTCTTCCAATATTCATCTCAACAATTTAATTCCAAAGGAGACCTGGTCTCTTTGATACAAAAATGCTTTGAAAACTTTGACCACTGTCTTTAAATAGAGGTTTCTAAAAGAGAGCAGCCATTTTCTAAAGTTTCTCCAGGGATGTAAATGAGACAATGTTGATTATTCTTTAAAGAACAGGAAATATTTGCTATCTCTTGGCCTGAAGCCCTTGCAGGCACACACAGCCAGCCATGTGACTCAGTAGCTTTGCATGCTATAAAGACACAAATTGTAACCTCTTTTACAACAAATAGAAATCGGGGAGGAATTCTTCCCGCTTACTTAAAGCCACTCCTGTTGATATTATTGTTATATCTGTATGATGTTTTGATAATCTAAGGCTGATTTTGAAATATGCAGTGAGCGAGTCTCCAAAGGACGGAGCCATAAGCACAAGTGCACAAAATCACTCATTTCATGCCTCTCTATAAGGGGCTAACTTGCCAGATGAACCACACAAAACCAAAAAGCCACCGGTGGTTCCACAGAAGAGTTACAACTGGGTGCAGCTGAGATATTTTTTTAAAGAATCCCAGACAATATAATTTTACAAAATATCAAAAAATTGACTGTGGCACAGAATTCAGATGTGCTACAAGCAGGAGCAATTACCACAGCCTCGGTGGAGCACTGTCCATCACGACTGGTCCATTGTTACCATCCCACCAGTACTGGCCACTATTTTCCCTTTATTTTGGCATTCCTACAAGCACTGGAGATGCAGTTTTGAAAATTCAAGCTGAAAACAAACAGATCTGAGTATCTCTTCCTTCTCTAGTCCATATTCACTCAAGTTAAGAGCAGCGGAGGTTGCCCCACCAAGCTTTCCAGGATGAGCAGCTCCTACTCAGGCCTGGCTGGGCTGCTCTCACCGAGAGCTGTTTGCAGTGTACAACAGCATCTGCTGCTGCTCCCACAAGCCCATAAACAAGGGAATAACTCTCTGATCATCTGGTTTCTTGCTCATTATGCACCAACGTAGCAACATTCTGTATTATTCCAGGACAATTTTTTTACAATCCTGGCTGGAGACCACCCCAAGCTGAAGTGAGGGTTTCCTTACCCCGCCTAATTTGGAAAATTATTTCCTCTCTCTTCTCATATCTCTGCAAGGTAGTATTTCCCAGGGCTCAGACTAGAGTATGGTAGAAATGCACTTTTGCTGTTCAAATGAAGATTTAGAGAAAACTCTAAAAGCTACTTTATGATTTGTCAGAGTTACAGTACTAAGCCAAGCCTCCAAATTGATGCTGGTTTTGAGATGATAAGAACGATTGAAAAAAAAAAATCGTCTTGCTTTATCGTTTCCTTATTTTTATTAAAGTTATCTATCTTTTTTAACATTTATTGCATACAGGGGTCACAATCATTAGCTTTTATCTGCAAATGTGAGTCCAAAGCAGTTGGTCGTTAAGCTATCTCATCACTAAAAACCCTCTCTGTTCTTGTCTGGAGTACTCTCCTTAATGCATCACATGCACCAATTTCTGATGCAAAGGCCACAGAACATATTTAATACTGGCACCACACCAGTGAATTGGCCAAACCCCTGGGTGGATTCCTCATGTGAAAGATGGAGTTTCTCTGAGCAGGAGTTAGTGGGATAGCTGAATATTGTGTTAAACAATTAAAGATCTAAAGATCCTTTCCAGTTTGAAAACAATTAGTGTAAAAATTTATGGATCTTGTAAACTAACTCTTGGCCTCCAATTTTCCTCATTCTGCTTTTAAACCTCAGTCTGCATTTTCTTTGTTGCTATTCACCCTGGTGTTGGGTTCATTACCGCCTGCACTGTGAGGGAAGATTTTATTGAAATGCAAAATGAAGTGATCTCTCTCTCAGTATGGTCAACAGACAGACTCACCTGGAAAGGATATTTATACTGACAGGGAATGATGATGTCACTTTTGACAATTTCCACACATTTAATCCTGGAGAGTTCCACAGAACCCTTCAAAGTCCTTTTTTTCTACAAGACAGAGAAAAGCACATGGTTAATGCTCATGATTGTGGATTAAGTGAATCATTAGACAAGACTCTCATGTCCACAGGAGATTAAATTTTAATGGAGCAGAAGCAAATTAGCTGATTATGTAAGACATTTAAAAATACAAAGAATCATTCTCATATAAGGCACTTCTGTACGGATTGAACATACACATACATATATGCACCTACATATATTTAAATTCAACATCTGGATTCTTAGATAGTCAGTCAAAATCTCTGATTGAAATTCAGGTTTTATTTTTCTCTTTCAACAAAATGAAATAGTCTTTTAACCAATAAGAACTATTGTCATGAAACAGTTTCCTAACACTCACTTTCATACTGAAAAGCTATAAAGCAATAAATACTGTATTACAAAAATATTTGGGTACTGAGAGTTTCACAATTATATATTTTATCTAAAATGCAACATTTTTACTGCACCTATTTTCCCATAAACAAAACATTTCTCTGTTTTTGTTCTGTCTGGGGTTTTAACTGAGGGAAAAAAAAATCAGGAAATTTTGAAATAAATAATATCCTCAAAAAGTTGCTTACAAAACTACTTTTCTGGCAGCCTCTGTTGCGTTATTATCTATCATACACCAGATACCTAGATAACAGTATGGGCAGTTAGGGAAGGGTAAGGAAAGGGCTGTCATCCAAGTATCCCACCTACCTTGGTGTACCCTATTTCCTACTGAATCCTCTCCCTGTATTTCCTCAGCGAGCAGCACTTAGCTTTTGCAAGACAGGGGATGCCGGCCCAGGGCAGGCGGGAGCTGAGCTGAGGCTCGGTATCTGGTGCATGCTTCTGCAGGATTCACTACAAATGCATTCGCTCTTCGGAGGCATGCTGGTTTCCTGTTTTGATTTTTTCTTCAGTAGGGATTAAACATTCTCTGTCTCTCAGCTCAGCTTTGTGACAATGTGACAGAAATCAGTGAGATTTAAGAACCCCCAAAACACTGCAAAAGCTTCTGTTTTTCAAACACAGGCAACTGTCAATGGGTGAGAGTGTGAACTTCGGCGACTGTGTTGTACCTGCCATGGGTTAGCACTCAGGCACAGCAAGACTTCAGCAACCTTCTCATTGTTCCTCATACCTCCAACCCAATCCTTTGTGTCCTTCACCCTCCAGCTCCCTCTTGCTCCTGATGACACCATGTCCCTGAAGCTCTGCCCCGCTGGCAGTGGCCATCCCTACTGCTGTGCCAACCCACACTGCTGCTCCGTTGCCACCTTTCATCATTAAATTTAGCCTAAAACAGGGAAGCAGCTGATGCCACTGGAGATGTGGTGAAGTTTGTCACAGTGTACTGTCAAACAGCCTCAAAACAGAGGGACCCTGAGGCTCCTCAAATCTCATTCTTGCACAACTGGCTAATTTGCCTTTGTATACTAAGACTTGAGGAAAGAGAGGGGAATTATTACAGTGTGGTCTCACATTACCCTTTCTGGACTTCACTGGTATATTTGGGGTTTGCATTTTTATTTGCCTGCAGGTTAACCAGTGTCTCCAAATTTACTGCCAGGACTGTCTCCTGTGGACAACGTCTGACTCGGTAGCTCTATGGGGTGTACTGTGATTTTTTTTATATCAATATATCCAAGGCCATAAAGCATCCCTAAATGTAAATACCAATTAAATGTCAAGAGTATTGCCAAACCTTGGGAGGCCTCACTCCACCCCATTTTCACCACTTATTTTCTTTCATTCTTGTTTATTCACTTCTTTCTGCCAGACTTGGCTTCCTCTGCCTCTTCTCCACAACCTCCTCTATCATTTGTTCTGCCCCTGGGACTTTCACCCTTTTGATGACACACAAAGCCATTTATTTCCTATAAAAACCTTCAATTTTGCTAGCATTGAACCCTCCTTCATCTTATTTCTTTGAAGTTCCAGGACTTAACCACATGCACTTCTCCTCTGAGGCTTTAGGAAGTGATGCTGTGCCAGTCACACACTCTGCCCTTTCATTGCAGACTGGTTTTTGTTGATACCTTTCCGGACACTGTTGAAAGACAGGGTCCAGCCTTCTTGAGGAGCTTTGTGCAGTGATCCTGCAGCTCTCATCACCTACTGTGCTCCTTTTAATCACGTAATTTCAGCAGCAGAAGCTCCCCATAATCTCACACTGCACTGCAATGTCAGGGTGCGTCTCATGGTCAGTACATTACCCGGCAGATCCTCAGCAGATGGGACTGTGCTGATAGAAAGCAATTACAGTCCCATAGCAGCACAAACAACTGGAATTACCACTCAGAAACCAGGCATTACCCAGAAACTGGCTTGGAAGCTAAACATAACCCTGTTTATGTGATGCTTGACTGCACTTTAATCCAACAAAAGCAACTGGGAGAGTGGAGAGGAAAAGCCTCTTAAAAATTGTTTCCAAAAACCCTCAGAGACTGGTTTCTAAAAGGGCGAGACAAAACATGCTGACAGATCTCCATTTGTTGTTTTCAGTCTGCCCGGAGTACAATTAAATAGATGTTTTAGTTCGGTGGTCAGAAAAAACATCAGTGGTCTTACTGCGTAATGTGTGTGGAAAGATAACCAAGGCACGCTGCTGTCCCATAAGAAGTACGGTGTGCTGCAGCTCAGTCATCCGCTTTTATTTCTTTTAGCCTGTTATTTACAATGTGGCAACCAACTTCTTTATGTCATGCTTCCAGGGACTTGCAAAGATCTCCCTGATGGCTCTCTCACCTGGAGCACAGGACATGGGAACAGGAGCTCAATCACAGCAGCTTCCTACATCACAAAGTAAATGTTTGATCTGCCTGGAAGATGTTGTGGTGCTGCTTACCAGTTGTGCTGCTTGTTGTCCACACACCCCGTCCATGCAATGTTACTCCCAATGACTAATTTCAATATCAAATCTTGCTTCCTGAGGCTAATACTGTTTGTAGCCAAAGCCTGTTCCATGCAAACAATCTCAGTTTGTTATTCATTTACTCATTTAAATTCTTAGTTTACCTGGGGAATATCTGTTACAGCAGAATTTCTCCCGCTACCCTGATAAAGTCCTACAGGGCAGATCCAGTGTGGCATTTCAAAAACAAACAAACAAACAAACAAAAAAAAAAACCCAGAGAAATCTAGCTTCTTTTTTTCAAAAGGCCAGAGAAGTCAATAGGACTAAACTGAACACCCAGACCACAGATGGTCCACACTTAGCCAAGAGTTGGCTGGGCTGCTGTTCACTCCTCCAGGCTTGCTAAGGTGTCTGATTTTCAGAATTATATGAGCTGAAAACAGAGGACATACAGGGGAAAATTGAGACCAAAACCTTTCTGCAAGGTTTCTGCGGTACCAAGTGTATATTTTCACAAGTTGTGTGTATTTAATGTTCACGTAAAGAGATCCAGTGGAAAAGCACACTTGGCCATAAAAGCGAATTTCTCTTGGCCCATCCCAGGGCCTCACAAATCTACAATAGCCCAGTATTTTCACTGAACTCTTATTTTAAGATTGCACAAAACCTTTTCCAGTGTTTATGTTGATTATCAAGGTGTACATCTCTACCATCAGCACAAGTGATCAGACGAGAAAGTCAGTGTCAACATCCAGAAACAGAAGAAAATAAAGATTCTTGCCTTTCAACTGAGTTTTCTAATATGATGGAAATAAGTCTTTTAGATTACATAAAGCATGCGGAAAAAGTACTGAATCCTGTATTAGTTTCTTCAAAACTGTTCTTGACTCTAGCAAAGGCTAGGAGGAGTGGATTACAGTAAATGAAGGATTCAGTGAAACAATGAAACCTAAATTAAATTGACTAAATGACATCACTTTTTCATTAAAGAAAAGCATAACCTTTAAGGACAAAAAAACCCACCACAAAATAGTTCAGAAAGGTTGGAAAAGTTTAAAGCGATAGGCAGGTATTGCAACCGTATCAGTTATTGTGTAAACCAAAGGCAGCCACTGGCAGCAAAAACGGCCTCAGTAGAAATGTCTAATAATATTAGGCACAGGTTTGTACCTTCGCATCATCTTATTTAAGGTTGTATTGATTTTATTGCATTAAAAATCATTGAAATAGGTGTGATGTAGACAGACACCGAGCTTGACTTCTTTGCGGGTGATATGTGTATTCATAGAATCATAGAATCCCAGGTTGGAAGGGACCTCAAGGATATTATTAATAAATTACTTGGAGATATGCATCAGAAGACAGATGGCATCGCAAATTCTGGCAAGCAAACAGAACTTGTTAATAAATACATGATGAGTTATGAAGAAGGACGTATCTGCTCAGATATGTATTTAAAAATGTAATTAAATTCACTTTAGATGAGGATTATAGCTTCATGGCTGTTAAGGCATTCAGAATTCATGAAGCAATGAGAAATGGTATGAATGGTCACTCTAATTAACAGGAACACCAAAATGGAGATTTCAGAAGAAAAGTTTTACGTCTGTCTATATTAGAGCCTTGGGAAAAAACCCTCAAGTCTTCCCAGGGCAGGATGGACAAGTTGGATTCCGTGTAGAATAGTCAAGGTTAAATGGAGTGTTGGTCAGAGGAATAAAGTGCTGCTTTTCCTACCATGGACAGCTGGGCTGTTGCAAATAACCCAACGTATAGATAATGCAATAGAAGCAGCTGAAGCATTTTTAAGATGCTGATAAAAGGCTTTTCAGCCAAGTTTATTCCTTTGTTCTAGAAGAACAAGAGACTGAAAGCAAATTTCAAGACACATTAAAGTGCCATCTTTATATCTGAATATCAAAGATCTGAATGAAAGAGCTCAGGACAAGGCTGACTCATGCTAAGTGACCTCCTGAACAGAAGAATTGTGCTGATGTAAATGAAAAAGCAACTCAGTCCTTTTTTGTGTGCCCCTTTCACTGCTGCCTTTAAAAGCTGGACTAGTAACAGCCCACGAGTGCTTGAAGATATAAAATTTAAAAACAACTATGTGCTTGAACTTCGCAGGTGTTAGATGCAACTTTCTTAGCCCTAAAACATTTCTCAGAATGCCTGTATAGGGTAAGATACCTGTTTTTGAAGAGGGAAAACTGTGGCGTAGGAACATGGAGCGCTTCTCTGTAGCTAATACAAACTCAGGCTCTCTCCACATGTCTAAGCCATGCCAAGATGAGAAGCTCTGATGAAGAGATCATGTAATGGTACCACATTAGCATGGTACCACCCCAGAAGATAGTGGCGTATTCACTAAGTGTGGTGTCAGCCTCAGACATCTGTGCCACTTTTCGACCCCAGACAGTTTGAAATACAGGGGGAGATGCTTTTTTCTCACAGTTGCCATCCACGCAGGAATGTAACATGCTGAAGACTATGCATGAACCTCCACTCAGTATCTGAAATGCTAAACTACCTCTCTTCACTCTCTTGTCTGCTAACCTGAAGGATTTACCAAACAGCATAAGACATTAGGCGATTGGGATATAGGTAACTGACCAGCTTAAGTGTTTGCGTTAAGTCTAAGTAAGGATATTGGAAACTCTGTCCTAGACACCTCTCCAATGGGATTTACTTGTCTGCTTCTTCTGCAGTACTGCAAGTGTACCGATGCTTTTAGAGTACTACAGTGTATACATTATCAGTTATTCTGGTGAGGATCAAACTTACTGAAATAGTTAAAATGATTACTCCCATGTGCTCGTTTACTCATATGTACAGTAGCTATAAAATAAGACCCTGGAAATGAAGAATTTTGCCTTTGGAATTGATTTGCATGTTATAATAAAGGCACTTCTGATGTATTTTAGCAGAGCCGGGGGCTGAATACACGTGCCTGCTATCAGGCGTGTATTATGTTAAGACAGCTCTGCATTGTGCACTGCGTAATGAATTCTAGAAAACACAGCTTCTTATTGTAGTCAGTTATTGGGGGCTCATTCTCCTAATGAAATATGTAAATATCTTTCATTAACATTAATGGCGATTGTGTGCTTGGTCCCTGAGGAGAACAGAGCTTTTTGTCTAGCAACGGCCGTTCCAACAAAAATGCTCTTATAGTTATTGCAAAAATTTGCTTTATGATGTTGGTTGCCTGGATAGCTTTTGGTATCATTTAGAGAATCATCCCTGTATCCCTCTGATCTGGTTATTTCCTTGCTTTGGACTGCTACAATAAACATTTAAACATCTTTTCATACCCACAGCGTCAAAATGCAGAGAAAGGGACTGGGTGCTAAGCTCTGTTAAATACAGGCAAAACATATAAGCCCAGGCTTAACACCTGAGTGTATGCTTTGCTTTAAGCCACTCAATTGAAATCAGTGGATCTTCTGAAACTGTTACACAGTTCACTAATTGTTTGACCTGACTTTACGCACAGGCTGTTGTTACTGACTGACAGGGGACCAGAGAAGTGGACACTCTTTAGTATTGAACTCCGAGTGCAGCAAGCCACTGGACCAGCTGGGAAGGGGTTCTTAAAGAAACTCAATGAGAACTCTTCTAGCAAACATCAACAGAGATTTCCCTTGGAAAATATAACATTCAAAAGCCAAGACAGTTGCTGGCCTTGTCTTTACAGTGCAGAATGCATG
Organism: Todus mexicanus; assembly: GCA_013389965.1. Lineage (NCBI taxonomy): Eukaryota > Metazoa > Chordata > Aves > Coraciiformes > Todidae > Todus > Todus mexicanus. Next base: position 5,120 of record WEIS01031059.1, on the reverse strand, counting down.
CCTGGGGACACTCCCCATCACTCCAGCCAGATGGCAGAGAACAGCAATGTCCTTACTACTTTGCCCTAAGCCTCCAGAGCAGGGGGACCACATGCAAACTGCCTCCTGGCAGTGGTGACAGCCTGTGCTAACCCCTGACAGCCCCACAAGTTGTTGAGTCCCCATGGAGCAAAGTCAGGCCTGTGCCAGGGTCTGTGCTAGAGAATGGACACTGCAGACCATTGATTTCAACGCCTGCGCACACTCCCCAGTCTTCACTCACAGGGACGGGCATAGCCCATGTATCAGGCAGGTGCCACAATCTTTGCTTTACTGTCTGTGAACTCAGTTGCTGGAGGTTCACTCTGTTCTCAGCACAAAACAAGGTGGTGATCGTATTGGCTGCCCTAAGCTTTCTTCTCCTGAACAGCGATGACCTGACCATGCAGAGGTCACACCAGGATGGTCCAGTTTTGGGGAAGATTACTGAAGAGCCTGAGGATTGCCTCTGGGAGTATTTCCTAGGACAAGCTTTTTTCTCCCCATTTCATAAGAAGTTCTTCTGTTCATGTAACAACCTGATTTTGACAGTTTGTGTCATAAAAAACAAGGAAAATCAGCCCTGCAGTTTTACCCACCATCCCTCAAAAGTGTATAAGGACCTAAAGTTACCTGTGTGTTTAGGTATACATACATACATGTATATAATATGTGCATGCTTATAAAAGATAATATATGACATGGAGTAGACAATATACCAAACTCTCACTTGGCCTAATTGACTTTTGGGAAGACTGGGGGATAAAATTTCCAAAGGCACTCACGTAGCATATGAAATTTATGCCCCCACTGAAAGCCACTGAGTCAGATTTTCCAAACTACTTCAGTGTCTGAAGATGCTGACGGACACCTACTGCAATTCTGCAAAAGTATCCAGGCAAAGTGCACGTTGAATTAATCTCAAGGCCACCAAGACTCAGAAAGCACCAAAGAAAACTATTTGCAAAGATTTCTCTAAATATGTACAGCAGAATCATTTAGATGCTTTTGAAAATTTTACCCAGAATAGTTGTGACAAGTGATTAAGTAATAACGGAATTTGAAATCTTAAAATAATGTCATTTGAAAGCAGTCAAAGAGTCTCAAAGTAAATATCGGCACAGTATGCAGCAATAAATATTTTCCTATTTAAATATGGAGGTAAGAGAAACAATGTCTATAAAATAAAAGCAGGAAAAGCATTTTGTTGGGCATATTTGAGAGAAGTAACTTGCATGTTAAAATGACTGTTAACCCTCACACTTCGCTTTTCTTGGGTTTAGTTTTAACTTAATTTTCTGCTACTCAGCAAGATCAGATGGCGTGAAGTTGCCAAAACTGGACAGCAGGGCAACATCCCTGATACTGGTCTGCGTACAGTAACAGCACCTTAACATAATGGATGAACAGCATGTTCAGTGACTCTTGGAAAACAAGCAATATTGTTTACAATTGTAATGAGGCTCAGCAAACATCCAGCTAAATAGAAGAGGGAAATAATTCACGCTTCACTGGAATGCTCAGCACAATGGGATGTGCAGACTGACTTCTAATTTTCTTCATATTTAGCAAATCAGGGAAATGCAAGCCAGGGGAAGCAATGCCTAGTCTGCGCACGGATCTCATCATCGCATCCCTTCTGAAGCTAGCTCCCAAGACTACACAAGGCAGCTGAATTAACTTTAAAATGTAAGAGTGGTCTCCTACCAGCCATCAATCTGCTGCCCGGAAGAAAAGAAAGAATGAAGATCTGTGGATGACTTTTTTTTCAGATGTAATTAGGGTACATTGGTGATCTTCACCATATGCCACTCTAGCTCACCCCTGCACCCTTGTGAACTGGCGGGTAAACACTCACACAGCTGTTACACACTGGTTATAATAAAAAATTCATACAACACAACTATATCTGTTCTATAAAGTAGCAAAGTCGTCTGTTATCTTATTCTTCCATGCACACCACATACTCACTGATCGGAAGCTCTAAAAGACCCATTTGACCACTTCACAATTTTCAGTGAATGGTGCTGAAGCAATGACCAGAAAAGTTAAGCTAATAAATTTTAATAAAGATCACCCTTCCTTCCATTAGCAACCTTCCCTTCCTTCAACAAATTTTATCCTTCCCTCCATTACTCTATTATGAGAGAGAAAATGGCTGACATACCCCATGGCGATCTTCATAGTAAGCCAGCTTGGATTTGGTTAAGACAAAGAAGCGCACTTTAAAGTTGGAGGGTGAAGTCCTTCTCTTCTGCTGGGATTTTTTTATCAGCAGTTCCTCTAGGAGCACACAGTTATTCATGGCTGAGCCAGGAATGGTTGTGTTCCAGGACATGGGATGCCTGCCCTACACGATGAGCTCCTGTCCAAGAAAGAGACCCAAGACGGAAGACAGTTATTTTCTTTTTTTTTTAAAGAGGTGTTCAAAAGGCAGCGTAGGTGCCTTGAGCTTTATCTTCCCATCTACAGCAAAGCTTCCTTTCTGTCAAACCGTAACCACATCCTTTCTGAAGTCATAAAACTAGCAGCACATGTTGAAATATACGCTAAGGTAAATGTTGTGGAAAAAAAATAACACTTGAGGAACATTCAGTAGATGTGAGTCAATGATTAAGGATTAATTAAAGAGGTGTGGCATGATTAAGCATGTCTCCTACTTCCCCATCTAGTAAATACGGTTATAAATGCATGCACTGAACATGGAGATACAGGATAAGTGTCTCTACTGTCCTTCCTCTCAGAAGTAGATCGTGCATCCATATTTCTTTTTTGAAGGAATGGCATCTTCCCTTTTAGAGTATCTATCATAGAATCATAGAATTGTTTGGGTTGGAAGCGACCTCTGATGGTAATCTAGTCCAACCCCCAGTTTACTGTGAGTCTTAGAGATTTCATACCATTTATTTGGAGGAAGTTTCCCACATGCATGAAAGTTCTTTCTATGTAAGCAAATAAAACTATATCCAGGATATACTTGCATAAGGAATGATGAGTATTTGTAGTTGTTAGATATTTAAACTGAAACCAAATGGTTACAACAACTGATAACCAATTAATTATCATTGGTTTCTATTTACTGATTACTGACTGCTTCAGGTGCAGTCTAATGAGGCTGTTGCTGGATGTTCCAGGAGGTGCAGGCACAACATGCCCTCGGTGGATGCAATCAAGACCAGTGTAATCAGCAGTGAAGGGGAACACAAACCTTGAACCAAGCACAAGTGGTTTCCTCAGGACATCAGGGCACCATTCAGGGCAGTCTGCACCCAGATAAATACAGAATTATAAAAAAATTAATATGTACCTAATGCACTCAGTACAACAATACTTCTATGTTCAAACAAATGCAAATTGTTTTTCTCTGCTCTTTCATTTTTAATATTTTGTGTATTTATTTTTTTTATTAGTGATGTATAATTGTGTTGCTGATGCTGTTGAGGATTGGAGAGGTGGGATCTGGTGGAATGTGGGGAAACTGCAAGGTAAGTATTTTCATTAATTTGTTATTTCTGAAAATTGTTCCAGTGTAAATCATTTACCAGTGCAGACTTTTGGCTTTAGTTTAACGTAGCGTTAGGGTATAAGGAGGTAGCTCCCTCTTGCTGATTATTTTTAGAGCTGTTTCAAAGCTCCAAAGAAGATACTTCATTATGTTAAATTAAGCTCATGAGGCAAAAAAATCTGAACAAATACCAGAACTGCAAACCATTTAAATGAAGACTTGGATTTTACAGGGCTGTTTGCAGACAGACTTGGGAACCACACTTCTCAGTAGAATGTTATAGTTTTCCCTCCCTAAAAGAGGTGACATATCCCTTCCTTGCTGCTTTATGTTATATTGTCTAGGCAGCATGTTCCAGGGATCATCAAACATTCCTTACCAATTGTGTTAAATGCTGAGAACCTGCATTTGCCAGAAAGATAGAATTTTAAGATGGGACTTGACATACAGATCTGTAAGACCATTTGCTGAAGGCAATGCACTATCCTGGAACAGAAACAAGGACAAATAGAAGCTGTTGTGTGGTTGATCCTTATATATATATATATGTGGTGGTCTTGCCAAAGAAGAGATGCAGCGTATAGTGAAATGTTTGTCATGTGCAAGTCTAGCAAAGTTATGTTTCATTTCTTGGCAGCATGTCTAAGTTCCAATGAACAATTGTGGTTGAACAAAAAAGATGATACGAGTCTGTGATCTCCTGAAAAATCATCACTGCTGCCACAGGGGATTTCATATCTATTTGTAGACTAGGATCAATACTCAGGCCAAATTTCCCAATTCTTCTACGAAACAGTTTGCCTCACACAATGTGCATATATAAAAAATGCAGAGTCTGCTGTGAGCTTTCCAAAATTGTGCTTTGTGTAAAGAGCAGCTATGTGGATACTTCCAGATTTTGTGTAAGTGCTTGCACCTCTAAAATACAGGACCACCTTTATATGCACGTAGCTCTCCTCATGCTTGAGAATTTGCTGGTTTAAATCATGCTCTGAGATCCTTTCTTGTAACTAATAAACCATAACACGGACAGTAGAGCGCCCTGACAATCTGTGTGGACTTTGCTGTACTAGCAACAGTAAATCCCCCCAAAAAGGCTGTTGATCTTAATAGTATTTAGCTTGGTTTCTGGTAGTGCAGGTGAATTTATAAGCACAGTTTTTAATATCATTGCATTTTTTGCTATGAACACTTATTTAAGACTATGTTATTCTTTCTAGTCTCTTCTTTGCACTAACTGTAGTATGCTAGGGACTTTCTGAAAAGCCTTTATAGCTTGGGTCAAGTAGGGTTGCAGTCTGTTGGCAGAGATGTACATGTTGTCTTCTCGGAAAATTGAATATAAATAGAAATACAAGGGTGTAAAAGCAAGGCATGCAGGACAGCAAAGAGATGAAACAGCATGTACGCCAACACGTAGACCTCTGGGGGAAGCAATGCTGCTGGAGATGAGAGGATGTGGGGGGAGAAGAGATTGAGCAAGAGTGGTAAGTACTAGGGGGAGAGCTAAGAAATTCTTTGAATGTAGTGACTGGCAGATTGATTTCTTCATGAGATGAGATGAGTTAGTGGAGGGACGTAAGAGGGGAGCAATCTG
>WEIS01031057.1:0-13291 GCA_013389965.1 Todus mexicanus | reverse complement strand
GGTTTAATGGATCTTCCTCTGTCTTGCGCCTTGCAGAACAGAGTAATTCTTCACAAAAGTGCTTTGTGTCAGGCTGATGGGTGGCACTGAAGCACCCTGCAGCTGTGCCAGGTTGCAAGGATGTCTCATTGTGGTCTAATACGGATGACGCACATGGCAAACTCAACTCAGGTTCCAATAAAACATCCTGAAATTCAAGTGGACTTGCCTGTTTTTCTACCTTTCTTTGATATTCTTCATACTTATCTTCCTTTGGAGTCCCCAGGCACTTGGCAGATGTAAGATGAGGTGAGCCCTGTTCTTCTTCATAGATGTTAGTTTCCATTCCAGTGAGATTCATCCATCAGAGATCAAAATGACTTCATTCTTGATTTTCATAAGAAACATAACTCTGCATATATAGCCAGGAAATATATTTTTATTTTTCCAAACCCATGATCACACAATCATTATTAATGCCTGGATTCTCATACAAAATATCTGAATCCTCTCTGTTCCTGAAAAAAAAGAAGAAAAAAATTGATGGCAACAGACTTGCATTGGAGTGCATCAGCAAAAGTAATCCTGAAACGTGACATTCCTGTATTTAATATACTTACAGGACTCTTCAAAAATATTTGCTCTATGCAGATTAAATGAATTCAAAACATGAGAACCTTCGCTTGCTTACTTTAGAGACTAGGAAAGAACTGGCAAATGCAAAAATGGTTTTTAAATATTGACTTTATATGGATTATTGACGCAATGGTTCAGAATCATTTAAAGAGATGTCAGATAGATACTTACTGCCAACACATGCCTCTGGCCACTATATTTTTATTGTCTGTTATATCACTGAAAACTTTTACACAGTTTTAATAAAGGTACTAAAATGTCATAGGGAAGAGCAAGGAGCCAGAGTACTTGATGTAAAAGAAAGAGTTCAATACTGGTATAATTTTCCATTTATTGTGTGAATTCCCAATGCAGTGCAGCACCTGTCCATTTCTGATAAGTTTGCAAAGGAAAAAAAGAGACTGAAAATAACAGAGCTTCAGTTCTACATCAGAGCTGGCCATGTATGGTTTAAATCAGGCTTAACTTCTGTGCTCGCATCCAAGCTGTGCACCTCCAATGCATGAGAAGAAGGGAGCAGCTGAAGAACTGATCTTGCATCACTGAATAGCTTACATCCACCCATATATGTAATTTGCTTCTTGTGACAGATTGAATATTGATAGTATTTATTTGAATGATTGTTTCAGTACTCCATCTGTGAGAGAGCAAAGAAGAACAGAAGCTTTTCAAAATAAAAAGAGAAGCTTAAGCCTTTGATGTATGTGGCAAACCTGTCAGTGATGAGAAATACATGTCAGAAGGCAGCACTGTGATTGTCAAAGTGGGAAGCAAGCAAAGTAAGATGCTGGCATTGACATGCCTGTCGCTGCATGTGCTATAAATTGAGCAATGCACACCAGCATATTTTAGTGCTGATCAGAGTATATTTTGGTGTTACAGACATACTTTGAGTAATGGAAAGAATACTGTTACACATACAAAAAATTGGGTTTTATTATATTACCTTTGTCATTTGAACTGTGTCTGGAAAAGGTGTGAGCGTGCAGGTACACACAGTTTAGGCAGCCTTCCTCTCAGCTATTTCTAGCTATTTGAAAGTCAGATGTTATTGTAAGCTGTTGAGCCTCCTGCTGGAGTCAGTGGAGAGAGAAAAATGCTTCCAGAAGGTAAATGTGCTCACTTATCCTGGATATCCATTTTTGATATGGGATGAATGCCCCCTCCTGGCGTGACTGCCTTACCCGAAACTATGGAGGATGTCTAGACAAAAAGCTTCCATCGGTCACCCAGCGTTTAGAGGAATAAACAAAGGCAAGAAGAACCTCAGCCCATATCTTTGTTACACCATAATAAGCGATTACATTGTCTACATGTGAATAAGAAACCTATTTCTGAGGCCCTCATTTTCTCAGAAGCTTCAAGTTTACCATCTGTATAGAAGTGACTCCACTTTCAGAAGTGGTGAACACCCTTGATTGTCCCTAGCATTATGTGAATTCATTGAGCACAGTGTCTTTCAAAAAGAATACCCATTCCCACATTTGTAGGGAAATATTGGAATAACTTATATTTCACATAATATTTTTTACATTGTAGGCACAGTGAAAAAGCCTCCTGCCATTTCAGGTGAATATTATTTGTGCTTTGCTATAAGTCCTCACCTTTGTTTTTCAGTCCCTGGCTTCCAGTACCCTACAAGATGGCGTGCTATGCTAGCACCTGCACTCCCACCATGCAAAACCAGATATAAGTGAAGATTTGCCTATTCTAGAAGAACCCCCAAAAGGCAGCACAAGAGCTTTGGCCTGGTTGCCCACACCAGTCTGTTGCCATCTGTTGAGATGATGGGTTGTGTTCACCAGCCATTGCTGCTGGTGGCTGCCCCATGTCACCCCTGTTGGTTGTTCCAGCAGGAGTAGCAATGCACAGATCTCCAGGTTTCCTCCACAGACTCTCTTTCCCAGCCTCACCCCTTCCTATTGTCACTCTTCCTTCTCTGGCAGAAATTACCCGTCCCTGGACCCCCTTTAGTTCTGGTAATGTTCCCAGACAGACTCTGCTGTGATGATATCTGGAGGAATACAGCTCTGTGTTCTTAGGAAGATCTCTGCTGTAACAAACACAGAACACTGCAAAAAGTACTCCAGAAGAAGATACGGAAATTCTGTAGTAGGCAAGGGTTGGATAAGTGAATTGCATTTTTTTTTATTTCTAGTATTTTGGGATGTTGCTTTAGATGATGCTTTAAACTCCAATATGTGAATCATCACTGCAAAAATGTGTGTTTTTTGTTATCTCTGGATACTCCGGGCATCTAAAATCAATGTCCAGCTTCTTTTCAAATTTTGTTTCATTCTTTCTCTCAAATGAGTTTTGTTTTTTACAGTGGTTTATGTGGTGTAAAGCTGTAATTTTCACAGATTAATTACAAAAGGCATGAAAAGAATTTTTCTCTTTATTAGATTTGCTTACTCCGTTGGAGTGTGTTCTGTTTTTCCTGGGATGAGACTGGAACAAAAGAGGTATGCAAAATCGAGCTGGTTTTGTGCAAGCATGGCAAGAAATCTCTGAAGAGGAAGTGGTAAGAAGAGAGAGTGTGAGTTTACCGATATTCATCCTGTGGAACATACCTCTTTAATCAGTCTTACAGTGTCTGGAAAAAGCCCTACACTCTTACACAAAATAGAAAATTCCATATTTTATAAAGAGCTACACATAGATGTTAATAGCTTCTAAAAATGAAACTTTTTTTGCAGAGCTGTGGATTTGGAAACCCTGCCCATAGCAAAATGTGTAACTCAGAGAGGTCTGAACATTCAGAGCTAAATCTGTACATGTTGTAAAAGGCCTATAACACAGCCTTGAAAAATAATATAATTCTCACCACAATTCTGAATGTATCCCCTTACAAGTTCTGAAAAATAATAATATTTCTGGAAAAGGTCTTCGAGGCTTTGTAAATAGGGAAATTACTTTCATATGCATACATAATTCTAAACATACACTGTAGCATTAGCTCAACTGGTAGATGCTGGTGTACATAAAGATGTTGAATAATAAAAGTCTCTTGAACATATATGTGGTTTTTTCAACTAAAAAAGGAAAAATAGGGCTACCACAGCTAACTGTCCAACCAAAACTGACTTTAAAACAGCTTAAGGAAGAGCGCACAAAAAAGCAACACAGTTTTGTTGTTTTAAGTTAAAATGTAAATGCATATCTGGGTGTAGCAACTTCAGCTTTTTACATACATGAGTTTAAAACAACCTGAATTTTATTTAGTAAGGAAAGCTCCTTAGTCATCAGCAATAAATACAGATTTGTGATACAGCTAGTGAAATGATATGGAGGGAGTGTTCTCATATGGTCTGGCACAAGCAAATGTGTATGTGCAGACTCACAGATAACTTTCTGTGCATCGTGCTCTATTGGCTTCATTCCCTTTTACCCAGACAATGAAAAATTGAATTAAAACTCACCAAGTTTTATATAAAGATCACACAAAAAGCACATATTAGGCTTAAGCATTAAGTAGGAGGATTTTACAGAGACTTTAATATTCATAGACTCATTTCTATTTTCTTGAGTCAATACAAGGAAAATTGTTTTCTGGGGCAAATTAGTGCATTTCAATACCCATTATGTATTTGGCACTACAGAGCATGTGAATGTGTTGAATTTTCTTAATTCAAATTCAATTTAAACTCAAACTGACATAGTAAACCAGCACATCAAGTCCTGATCTTGGCTGGAACAGTACACCACTCATCTAAAATAACAAGTTTTTACCCCTCAGCCACTAACGCATTTGTTTCCCTTCCACAATGACTTCTCTTAGTATTTCCCATTGACTTAAACAACCTTCCCCTGAAAAATTAAGCAAACAAGCTAGAAAATGTGAGAAATATAGACTAAAAGCAAATTAGGAGATTAGGATTTCTTTTTTTTTTTTTCTGATGCTAATTTTACCTGTTCTGCAAGGTAACCCCATATTTTTCATTTCAGTTAATTTCCATAAGCGTAACAACAGGAACTCAGTTAGTAGCCAAAAGATCCTCCAAGCGTTGGGGCAGAACAGAAAAAGAAGCGAGCAGATCCTTAACAAAAGGCATTTCAGCTTGCTTACTGCACAAGAACTCTGTCAACTGAAGTATGTGTGAGAATCCCTGGGGCGAAAACAGCCTTCTGCAAGCACTGGCCAAATTATTCACAGAAAAAAGCCAGCAAAAAAAGGAGAGGGAAGGAAAAAAAAAATAAAAAGAGAGAGCAAGAGCATGCTTCACAGGAACACTAGGCACTTCTAAAAATACAATGTGACCTCATTCTTCACATTATGCCAGACCTCAACATTGTGCTCTGCTTTATCACCTGGAGCACCTGGAGTCAGGTTCCCACTGCACACACTTGAGTTCGGATGCTGTCAGGGTTTGAAAAGGTAGGCTGGAAAATGCCTTTTGATGTAGTATAAAGGCCGTATAAAGGAATACCAAAATTAGCTTTCCATGTCACTTGCACATTCTGATTATTGTTTGCCTATGTTTCTTCAAGGCCTACATTTGCTGCCAAAGCTTCACAAGTCTTCCCTTTTATATATATTAATAAGATCATAGCTCACAGACAGACTTCTGCATATGCTGCAAAGCGTAGCTGTAGTGTAGGTTACTGGACACATCAGTTTGTGAGTGCGACTATAAATTGGTTATTTGCAAATCTAGCCTGGAAAGGAAAAGGATGACTTGTCACTGGAAATAGGGGGTGAGAAGACTCTGAGTTATGGTTTAATTTTGGAAGTGTTTTTCTATATTGCTTTTGATTAGAGCAAACAGCAAAAATGGAAAAGCTGCCATACCCTCCTACTCACATAACGAATCCTGCATCCTGCTAGTTGTAGGTTATTTTTTTCACCTTGATATATCAATGCACAGATATTTGGCATAGATGCTGCCAAATCTACGTCCCTGCTGACTCATTTCAGTGAGTGAAGAAGGTGGCACTTAAATGCTGATTTCTCTTACACCTTGTGCATCTAATTACCTTCTCCAAAGTTAAATGGTATTTTAGTCAACAAAAAATTTGGCATATTTATGAACGAGTCACTCAGCAAATAAAGCCACATCTAGACAATCATTTCACAGGAATTACTCTATATGACAGTTTAGTGAGGCTTGTCTCAACTCAGAAGTGTTTATCATCCCAGGACAGCTGTACTTCCAAGCCTGTCCTTCAGCTTTGCCGTGTTTATCCCCACCTCCACCATGGCAGAAACTCTTTTTACATTGCCACGGAAAATAAAATATCTTCTCAAATGCAATAAACCACAACAATAGAAATATTGCTAATTTAATTGTGCTTGCATTCATGTTTGTCTTAATTGCAACTGTAGATCACAGATGTGCATTCTACTAACCACCATCTTAACTAACACAGCTGTGTTAGAAATTTGTTTAGGGCTGGACCTACTTGCAATGTACAGGAGGCAAAGACTCTGCTCCAGGAGGAATCATTGGCACATTTCACACTAACAGCTGAACCTGAGGTTGAGTTTAACCTGGCTGAGGAATTAACATTATATTGTCTAAAACAGTGTTCTCAACAGCACTGTCATTGTCATCTTTCCCTCACTTGGGAACAGTGGTTTAATTGCAAATAGGGTGATAAAATATCCTCTGAAATACAAATACTGCCATTTCTAAGAACTTAGATCCATGGGCAATATTTACTTCTAGTTAATATACATAAAGTGGACCTCAACTTTGCAAATAAATCTGCTCTGTGCAGCTCATGAATAGTGCGATTGCGATCCTGAGAAAAGTCAAACGGCAGGAATGTGGGAGCACCAGTAAAGAGAAGGACTAGACATTGTTCTTCACTTTTGGAAAAGTCTCATACTTCTTGCATACCTGATTACACACTTTCAAAAGAAGCTACCAAAAAGCAGTCAAGTATGAATGGGGAACTGAGGGCATATGTCTTTCAGCATGTCTCTGAGAAAATGAATGAAGTGTCTTTAAAGAGTAAGATCTGACTTTCCTTTTGCCATTAGGCTTCTTTTAGCATTGCATTCAATGTATTGCTTTTGTATTCCCTGTTTTGCCTCAATCATTTTGTCCTGCACCTATGAAACACAGCCTCAAGATCCTGGTATTGTCTGGAGGTTGTTTGACTACAGGTTTTCAGAACACAATTCGGAGTGATTTAAGATTACACTTTGAACTACTTGAGAAATTAAACCGTATGTGAAGTTGCTGAAAATCTTAATACTTACAGGAAAGAAGGGGTGAAAGGGAAGTGTGTGTGCATATGCATTTATCTAAAATCTGTGGTATTAAATGAAAACCAGAATTTTTATAGATTTTGCTCTACAATACTTTGGTTTTGTTTTTATATGAATGGTACAATCAACATGAAACAAGAAGAGCAGGCAGTCATACACAGACACTGTTCAGAAACCTAAGTCCTAAAATGAGTCAGCACCTAATAAATGTTTTAAAAGTAACACTGGATAAACCGTATAGGGGAACAAACAAACAAACAAACAAAACCCCACAAAACAAAACACAACAAAACAAAGTCTGTCTCCCTTTAGATTGAGGATCTTGGCATTGGTAAGATCTCAGCTCTTCATCTAAGCAGCCAGTCCAAACCAAAATCAGGAAACTGTCATTCTATAAGCAAACACAGGTATGAACTGTTTCTCTTTAACCTGCAAAGTGAATTCCATTACATATGTTCATGGGATGCTCAAGAGACTAGCTGGAAATTAATCTTCATTTTACACAAGAGGAAAGAGGCTGGAAAAAAGCATCTTCTCGTATTGGAGGGTATCTATATTAATATTGATGGCTTATAGACTATATTCACAACTTTACTGTGTTTTTTTTAAGCTCATGAAAGAGAAATGACATAAGACAACCACATCTCACTCTACAAATTAGGTAAATAGCAAGCAGCTTGATATTGTTTTTTCTATTTTGCTGTTGTCTATTCAAAGTTGTATATCAGCACAAAATTGTCATTTATAACAGCCTGCAAATGGACTCCAAAATTACCTACGTCCCTCTGAGAAATCCCTGCTGAACCTGTGACACCCATCAGCAGCCAAAGACACTGGACAAAAGTAATTATTCTTCACAGGGGCAAAGACTGGTATGGTCTGTGTTTATTGTATGGTTCATAATTCCTTAAAATGAAAGAAATTAAGTTCTTGAAAGTTATTTCCTCCTCTGAAGAAGGAAAACACATCACTGCCTTGGATGCCTTTATGAGAAAGTATCAGTTCATATCAGTTTCACTTGTAATCATTATTATCCACCACCTGCATTTAAGGAATTGGACGCTTGCATCTATTGTGACCTCACAGCCAGTAGAAGACATGTAAACAGGAATCAAAGTTTCTTTGTCACTAAAGCCATGTCTTAATCATGTTTCATTTTCCATCCATAAAAACTGGTTTGTTTGATTTACTAATTGTCATGATTGTTTTTACACAAAGAACATAAAAGTCAGAGGCTTCAACAGGCATCATGACTGAAGATCAGCATTTGTTTTAATAAGCTGAACTCTTCTAATTCTGACTTGCATTTCATTAGAAATGTCTGCCCTTTTTCCCCTGAGCTGGATTCTCTTAAACAGGAATGAGCCAATGATCATAATCAACCCCCTGCCCCGCCAAGCCTTTGATTTTCCCAGAATCTATCAAATTCCCCCAACAGCTCCAACAACCTTCAGTAAGTCTTTAGTGCCCTGCTTTTGCTTCAAGCGTCCCTTACACCAGCAAGTTAAATTTCAATTCCTTATTTTACCCTTCAAAGTCATTTTGGTGCCTCGACTTCAGCTTTCTCTGTCCTTGCAGTCTGTGGCCGTGCCCACTGCAGGGATGAAAGCCTCGCATGGGGTGAGAGACTTTCAGCAGCTGCCAAGATCTATTGCTCATGAGAAACTACAATAAAAATAAATCTCTCTTGTTTTCTGAGCAAAGAATAAATAGAAAAACAACTCACAGGACACTGGTGTTTGGGATAAGAACAGGCTCAGGCCTCTGCAGAAATTTTCAGCTAGTCTGAAACCAGCCAGCCTGGGGAACTGGAAGCAGACAGACCGTGGTAGCTACTGAACCCTGCACAAGTTTATTAATCCTCCTTACGGGACTGGGCTGTTTCTGATGCCTAAGCCAGTTCACTGAATATCTGAGGGGAAAATAGGGAAAAATTAAATTGCTTAAATGTAGGCTTCTAGGGGCCTTTGAACATCCTATGCGGCCAGATGGCACTTACCCAAGAGTACCTAGGGAGCTGGCAGGAGAGCTCACCAAGCCTCTCTCCATCATTTTTCAACAATCCTGGGCAACAGGGGAGGTACCAGATGACTGGAGGCTGGCTAATGTGATGCCTGTCTACAAGAAGTGCCGGAAGGAGGATCCAGGGAACTACAGGCCTGTCACCCTGACTTCAGTACCAGGAAAGATCATGGAGAGAATTATCACGAGTGAACTCTCACGGCAATTGCAGGGCAGCCAAGGGATCAGGGCCAGCCAGCATGGGTTTATGAAAGGGAGATCTTGCTTAACCAACCTGATCTCTTTCTATGACCATGTGACTCACCTTTTGGATGGGGGGAAGGCTGTGGATGTTGTCTACTTGGACTTTGATAAGGCCTTTGACACAGTCTCCCACAGCATTCTCCTGGAAGAACTGATGAATCATGGTATAGACAAATGTACTCTTCACTGGGTTAAAAAGTGGCTGGATGGTCATTCCCAGAGGGTTGTGATTAATGGAGGGAAATCTAGCTAGCTGCTGGTCACCAGTGGTGTCTGTCCCTCTGGGCTCAGTCGTGGGGACAGTCTTGTTTGACATCTTTATTGATGACCTGGATGTGAGGATTGAGAGCACCCTCAGTTAAGTTTGCAGATGATACCAAATTGTGTAGGATTGTTGATCTGCTTGAGGGCAGGAAGGCTCTACAGAGGGACTTGGACAGGTTGGAGTAATGATCCGAGGCCAATTGTATGAGGTACAATAAGGCCAAGTGCTGGGTCCTGCGTTTTGGTCACAACAACCCCAGGCAATGCTACAGGCTTGGGGATGAGTGGCTGGAAAGCTGCCCAGCAGAAAAGGACCTGGGGGTGCTGATGGACAGTAAGATGACCATGAGCTGGCAATGTGCCCTTGTGGTCAGGAAGGCCAATGGCATTCTAGGGTATATTAGAAGGGGTGTGGTTAGTAGCTGGAGAGAGGTTCTCCTTCTGCTCTACTCTGTCCTGGTGAGACCAGGAGTATTGTGTCCAGTTCTGGGCTCCTCAGTTGAAGAAGGACACAGAAGTGCTTGAGAAAGTCCAGCGCAGAGCCACAAAGATGATTAAGGGTGTGGAACATCTCCCTTATGAGGAAAGGCTGAAGGAGCTGGGGCTCTTCAGCTTGGAGAAAAGGAGACTGAGGGGGGACCTCATTAATGTATATAAATATGTAAAGGGTGAGTGTTGGGAGGATAGAACCAGACTTCTCAATAGCATCCAATGATAGGACAAGGGGCAGCTGGTGTAAGCTAGAACACAGGAGGTACCACATAAATATGAGAAAAAACTTCTTTACAGTGAGGGTGACAGAGCACTGGAACAGGTTGCCCAGGGGGGGTTGTGGAATCTCCTTCTCTGGAGATGTTCAAAACCCACCTGGACGAGTTCCTGTGTGACTTGGTCCAGGTGGTCCTGCTCCGGTCGGGGGACTGGACTAGATGATCTTTCGAGGTCCCTTCCAATCCCTAGCATTCTGTGATTCTCTGATATCTGTGATTTTGTTGTTGTGAGTGCGGTTGGACTTGGTGATTTAGGAGATCCTTTCCAACCGTGAATATTCTGTGATTATGTGATCCTAGACTATCCCACCTGGTCTTCAGGTGCCAGCTCTGAGAGGTGCAAATCTCCTCCATCTGCTTTGACATATGGATGCCATACAGTGTGGATGTCATAGGACAGTGGAGTAACTTGTTTGGGCAAATGAATTGTACTTTCAGCTTACTTAGTAGGCTATTCAACGAATTTAACTTCAGGCACCTAATTTTGGTGACTAGTTTAGGATTCTTGGGTAAAAGCCTCAGCCTCTCCTTTGCCTATATAAAAAGCCTACATTCTTAATGTATGCACCTAAATTCAACTGCCATATGTACTGTATTGCTTAAAAAAAACCCAAACAAACTAAAAAAATAACCCCCAAAATGTATGTATTAGTCTTCTGTTTAAGTGAAGAAACTCCTGCAGGAAGCCAAACTGATTAAAACTGCCAGTAGCTCTCTGCTGTGTGAAGACCTGTATCTGCGCTGCACTACATTATTATGGAAAGTTTCAAGGCTAAATCAGAACATACTCAGAAAACAAACAAGAACAAGCGCTGTAGTGCCATGTGTATTAAATCAGTTTGTGGCATTTTGGCTCCCCAGGTTTGTACTCCTATCAGTCTTATAAAGTTTCTGCAGTTTCTTGGCAGCATGCTACATTTCTCAGTTGAAATATGCTGCTTAATGCAAGGCTGGTAAACAGCTTGAATACGCAGGGCTTTGATTTATGAACTGCATCAATATGGTAATGAGGATGTTGGTTGGGCAATTAGTTTTCAATTGTATAAGCTCACACTAGCTCTTGTTGTTATGAGTACAAAGGTTTGTCAGAACACCTCTGAGTTCAGTATTTCAGAATCCTCTGGTGTCTTTATGCCCATTAGACCAGAACTGCAGCAAATTAAAGCCTCTGTTACACCTTCTGCATCTACTATCTCTAAACCATTTGTATGAAAATATCAGCAGTAAATAGATGCATCCATTTAAAATGCTGCTTTGCATGCTTTTTTTTTTTTAATTTTTTTTTTTTTTCAGTCCAAGGTCGGCTTTGGACTCCAGCAACATCTTTATCACGCTCTCTAATCAGTGTCTGTAATGAATGCTAAAGAAATGGTGACCCCTGCAATAAATGTCTATTACTACAAAGGCCGTGCTGGAGAGTAGGGTCCTTCTTTCCAGACCTGCTGGGTGCATGAGATATAAATGGCAGCAAAGGAGGATTGTGTCAAGTGCAATGAAGATAAGTTATTTCAGAGGGAGGAAAAGTTATTTTGGAGGAACCTCCTGTGATCCCTATCTGTATGTGCAGTAAGACCACGGTGAATCCTGCTCAATCAGTTTTGGTGAAGCAATATTTTCTAGTAAAAGAAATCTTCCCTTGAAACCAACGTATTTTTGATGGATGACCTAATGCATTTCTGTTTAAGCTGAACAAATGATTAAATAATTTATGTTGGGCAATATTTACTCCTTTTGATTAATCTATTTAATTTTTCAGAGCTTTCAGAAGAAAGAAGTGTTCAGATATAAACTGCCTAGATGAATACTTTAGTACTTTCAACCTTTCTATTTCTTACTTCCCCATATGATTTTACATATATATATTATTAGGTATTCAGTTAGTTTGACAGAAACTCACAGTTATTTTGAATTATTCTGGTTTTGGTTGGGTTTTTTTGCAGGGGGAGGGGATGTGTTTGTTAAATTTATGTTTGTTTTTTTCCCCCAGATATAATGGGCAAAATCAAAACACCCAGCAATGCTTAGTGACATCTGCTTTAGAGGTGTCTAGAGCTTTACTTCTGTACAGAAGGAAGTGTTTCTTAAGCCAACATGCACATTTAAGGCCTAAATAGCTATTTCAAACAACTTCCCTGATTGCTTTTCTGCTTTTTGTTTATTGGTTCACATCCCTTTTGAGAACTTCCAATAATTTGTCACGCTCATCTGTTTTCCAGTTTCAGTTCTTAAATTCTGGATTTCTGCTTAGGGAGATTTTTCATTATATTTGCTAAATTAAAAAGGCTTGAAGTATCAGATGATCTTTTCCCCATAGAAGGGATCATTCTAGACTTTTTGTCAAAAACCAGCTCTCTTATTTTCGATAAACTCAAACAACTAAACATTTCAAATGGTGTAACAAATGTAGTCTAAAAATATCTAAATTAGCTTTAAGCTTATTAGCAGTGGTCTCCCAAATGAAAAAGCAGTGGAGCTGAAACATACGACTGTAATACACCTTTCTTTCTTTCTTTTGTATCCTAGGAGTTAACTCAGAGATCTTTGCATGGCATCCATCATAACTGTTTGCCAAGTTCAGAGGTTGTTTTTGACGCTTTTCTCTGGACCTTCCACAAGTTTGGCTTCTTAGCATATAAATTTCTCCTGTGAGACTTCCTGAGATTTTCTTCACCCATAATATCTTTCCTCTGCGCAAAATAATACTACTTTCGGCATTTCTACATGACTTTGTGGAATGAAGCAGCAAATAACCACACCATCATGAAAACCTCTTCAATCTACTAGTGGGTGCCACTAGAAATTCTAAACGGTCTTCTACACATGAAATGTAGTCCACAAATAAAGAATGATTTGGATTTTTTTTTTTTTCAGAAATAAATTTGGAGTAGAAAAAAATATCTGAAACTCTCACTTTATATCCAGACTAGAAGGTATATGAAGAAAAAACTAGTAAATTCATTTCTTATCTCATTCTACTTTTCCTTGCCTTTCCTACATAAGCCATTTCTTTCCAACTTTTAATAAATAAACCCACAAGATATCTAGAAATCTTAATCAAAGGGGATGTCCATTGCCTAGCAGGATGAAGCTCACACAGAACATGAAATTCAATTAATCTGACTGCCGTGGAAATACATTGATGCAAACTCTATTAGAGAGC
>WEIS01031054.1:313-20577 GCA_013389965.1 Todus mexicanus | reverse complement strand
AGTTTTGAATTTCAGTTAAACAAGAGTTGAGATAGCCTGACAAATTTTTGAAGCACTTCACGTTTTCAGGTACATGTAAGTCCCAGGGCTGAAGGAATTACTTTGTGGATGTGATTCACACTCAAAGCATTGTGAATTTTTGCAAATTGAAATACAGATTTTCTAAGTGTGTTTAAAACTTAGAAAGCATAATAATAAAACTTCATAATCAGTTTTAAAAAGGGACTGTTTCAAGCTCTTATTTATGAATATATAATGTAATAAGGGGAAAATGTTACGTTAGCTCTCCTGTAATACTCAACATAACCAGATTTGCAGGTTTGTAGGTATGAGCTTTTTGTTTTGCTTACAGTGCTTTCTCTTAATTGTTTGATCCTGGATCCAAGCCGCAAAAGTTAATCAATCCAGAGTAGGCCTGTAGGGAAATGCAGCTCTATCTCTGTTCTTTCAGAATTACTATAGCAGAGGAATTAAAAAGCTGCTCAAACGCCCAGTGCTGTCAGTGGAAAATCACCCCTTGACAAGATATGGAATTTCTTTCTTTTCTGAGCAGGGTGTTTTCTTCTGAGATTAAAAATATATTCTTTTTCACAAGATGCAGTCCTGCATCAAGCAAGAAGCACAAGAAAATGTTGTTCTAATCAGGCTTGGCAAAAGAGAAATTTTGTAGACCTCAGAAGGCTGAGGACTATAATGAACATTTGCAGGACCACATTTTTGTTCTTCCTAATTTGATTAATGGACATTTTGGCCACAAGTATTTGAAATGTGGAATACAGTATGTAATGAGATCCATCTGTCTAGCTTGAGAAAACATAATTTCCCAAAGAATCATCAGATTGTTTGTGTGATTGTATTTTACTTTTGGAGTGGTGTTCTGATATATCTAGTGGAGAGAGGAAATAGACAAAAGGATGAAAGGAGAAGAAGGATATTCAATAGCATAATCAGCCTCCTTCATCCTATAAGCCACGTGCCAAAACTCTGCATATAGCTAACATCCCCAAAACCCGTGCCACGGACCTTAAAAATGTGCAGTATTTCTAGGAGTAACACACAGGCAGGCGATGGAAATGGCTCACAGATCCTCCTCTATGGAATGGAGGCAGATATGCTGCCTGAATACTTTTCAATTTTTTCTTTTTCATTCATTTTTTGTTTTCCTATTTCTATTGTTTTCCTCTAAATGCTGGTAACTAGCTTCCATCTCAGAGCAGATTTTTTTTTCCTCTGTGAAGGCTTTTTCCAACCATCCTGACTACTCCAGAAAATGATTGTGAAAGATTTTATTCCAACAGTACTAATCTGCCCCTAGATTTTTCATCAAGTAGCATGCAACATTTTTCTGTACACAGCAATGGCCATTTCAGCTGGCTGAAGCTGGAAGCAATGAATTGAAGCTTCAAAGTCTGCTTGTCTTAGCAGCATTTTTTGAACACCTGAACAGCTCAGGATTTGAAATTTCAACGCCAAAATAGAATTTTTTTGTGATTCAGTGTACAAACCTAAGTAAGTGTTTGTTTTTCAGTATGCTGAGTACTATGTAAATGGACTAAAATAATCTGTGAAAATTACACCACTTATTCCAAAACCTGTATATAAATTTAGGAGCAAATCCTAGAAAGTTTTTTCTTTAATGTTTGTCAAGCATGTTTAGAAATATAAAGGAATAATTCAACCTCCTAAGCCAATCTGTTGCTATGAAAAGATTTACCAAGACAGTATGTTTTCCAGTGCTTAGTCTAGTCCATTTTAATATTTCCTTTGGCAGAGCATAATGTTGTCAAATTTACGTCACTAGCAGGAAGTTTTATCTGATACAATCTCACAATTTCAAAGCAAATTCTCTTTTCCTTACCTTCTTAGTCCTCTTTGCCTAGTAGAAAATTAATCTTCATGTTCAGAATTAAACTGTGGCTTCACTTTCATTAGTAGGAATGTTTCTGTTGACTTCAGGGAACTGGGATTTTACTCTTAATGGTTACATGCTTCAAATGCATGTAACTAATGATCATACCCATTGGAAAGTCCATCCTGTCCATCCTTACAAGACCCTAAGATTCCTTGCCTATTATTTACTTACCTTTGGTGGTTTTCCAGTTCTTTCTGGTCTAGCATAATATGCAAATTTTATTTATGTGCTACTCTGCCATTCTTCTGAATTGTAACTGGTGTTGCTGGACAAGACAAAACCAAAACTTTTCTTACTCTTTGTCTATCCAGCTGCTATGCATGCACAAAAGTTGTGAACCCTTAACTTTGACA
Organism: Todus mexicanus; assembly: GCA_013389965.1. NCBI lineage: Eukaryota > Metazoa > Chordata > Aves > Coraciiformes > Todidae > Todus > Todus mexicanus. The sequence continues at coordinate 18,312 of WEIS01031054.1, read as the reverse complement.
CTGACAGTGTTGACATCATTTTGAACAATTCTATTTTTCATAGATTTTGAACTGTGCAAACATCCAAGATAAGTTCTGCTTCATGTAGGGGAGTGACATCCTCTGCATTTCCAACAACTCCCCCAGGGTCACCATAACTTAAACAGAAACCAGCAAGGAACTTTTTGGTTCAGCTAGTGGGAACAATTGCAATGGGAACCATTAAGCCAAGGAGTCATGGGCTTGCTAATACACATCTTGCTCAATGTTTTGGATTGACACTGCTTTGAAATAACAGCAAAGAAAAATATGTTATTATATGTTACCACCTGTACTCAGCCTGTGTTATATTATCTGCAATTCAAGGAAGTTCTGGCTGCTGCTGCTTCTTTTCATGCTGACATTGTCAAAAATTTAAGCCACAGAAAAAGACTTATTTTAACATATAGTTACAGCAGTTTGTTTGTTTGTTTTTCCCCTCCTCCCCAATTCACACTGAACTACTCAAAAGCAGTGAATAATAATTTCATTACTCTTTTGTGTCCTCAGCAAGTTTAGCTTTATGGTGGTAGTTTTGGTGCTAACTGCAGTACAAAAAGTCCAGAGAATATCATTGCACTTTATTGACTAGAAGAAACCGTGTATCAGTGGTACACCAGGCTCTCCAATTACATTTGTAGATGAATAATTATTAACACAGAGGCAAAGGGAGGTCTCAGAGCAGTTTACATCCCTGCATGTGAAAGGATATTGCAGAGAAATAACATGAGTTGGCATTTGCTAACAGTCAAATAGTCCAGGCTCACCACACATAACTCATTTGGGAATACTAAATATTGAGCAGTGCATATATGAAATTTTAGTGTTAATCCACTGGAAATGGAAGGAAACACCCCAAGCTTTGCATCTGGTGGTAGGATAAATAAATGGTGATGAAAGGCTGCACTACTGACAAAGATGTTCAATAGTTTTGAACAGGTGTGTTCCAAAGCTGCAGTCATAGTCCTGAAATAAGGGCATGGGATGTTTTATTGGAGACATTACATCTTCTTCTGTCTCCAGTCTTGAAAGATCCCATGTCTAATGTTGAGTGATGTTGTTTCCCACGATGAAACTCATTCAACTCTTGTAAACAACTTGTCATTTTTAGTATTAGTTCTTTCAAAGCATGGACTTTTTAATTATTGATTTTCTTTCATTCATCACTGGTGGGACTTCTGAGCACCAATGCAATGGTAAAAAGAATGAAATAGAAAATATCTGCTTCCAACAGTGTATCAACCTCTTGAAGCAGAAAAATCCACTTTTTGGTGTGTTTATGGAAACTCATTTCTGAAATAACACCAGCTAATGATTTTACTTGGTGAATGTGCATGCACTTCTGAACCGCTGAATTTTGTCTTTCTTCCATTCGTTTCCTGGTAGAGTCAGCAACCATTTCCTCAGGACTGTATTTGGTGGCTGCTTACCGAGCTCAGAACAACTGTGGTTTTTCTACTTATTTTGACTAGTAAATAGGAGGTACCTTGAAATTATCTCAGTTTTCTGATTTCAACAGTACTGGTTTTAGACGCTCTCATTTAACTACCTCTGCTACACTGTAATTATCCAGCTGCATTGTTGACTTAGTTAAAAGAGCTATGATTAGGTAAATTCCTCTGAAAAGACATTATCATTGACTGAAATAGTAGTAAAGCCAATGTGTTATATGAAATTAATGCTGCTTTTATTAGAAAAATGCTTTTAAATTAAGCAGAAGCAAATACTTAAAAAGTCTGGTTTCTTCAACTGTCTGAATTATGCTAAGAAAACAAAATTTATTTTGGATTTCGGGCTTTTCAAAAGCACACTGTGGGGTAAGGGCATGGCATGACCTGCACTGGGCTCAGCCTCCCACACTATGCTGTTCCTGACCCCTCAGGGTCAATCCTAGGGCCCATGACCTTCAAAATAGTAGGGGATATGCCCTGCACGAGAGTCCATGATCCCCACAGGGAGGCCAAGAGCATTTTGCTGCTGCAGGAGTAGCCTTTCTGGAAAGTGGCACGCCCCAGGAGAAGGGTTTCTAGGCGGGCAGCCCTGAGCCACCACTTGCAGTGAAGGACACCCGGTGTCCTGAGGCTGAGGCCCTAAGCATACTTACAGAGGCATTGCAGTTGAATAGGTTTGGCATGCTTTGATTTATCAGCAATTCAAGATTTATTAATAAAATGAGATAAATCAAAGGCCAGTTTTAACAGCACTTACTATAACAAGCGATTTAGTAAAACAGCAACTGAATCACAGATTCAAGGATGACAGGCTTCACACTAGGTATCTCCAACCAAAGCATGTGTGTATACATACACACAAAGCACACAGACACAGACATACTTGGCCAGTGAAATATCTAGATGCCCACACTCATAAAAGCAAATGCATAAAACCAAACACCTAGACAGATGGGTAAATGAGATCAGCCTACAGTCAAAATTTCCCTCTTTGAGTTTAGAGTGAATATTCACAGTGCATCAGCATTTCTCAACAGGCAGGAGTTGAGTCTTGAGGAGGTTGTCTCGCCCAGGCCTTGCATTGGTTTGCAGGCAGATGGTCCTGACAGGTGTCCCAGCTCAGGGGAGATGTTGGATGCAGCCCGCTGCAATCCAGGAGAGCTCGAAAGATCTCATTTTGGATCGCTATTTATAGTGTCCAAGACCATTGATTTTTGTCAGGTACTTTTCCATTTTGGCCTAACTGGAGTGTTACAATATTCTGGGTTGAGTTTGCCTAGAATTTGAGGGTCCTGGTATTTTTCCATCAGTTGCACATGCTCAGAACTAGATCTTAGGATACTGGTATCTCCCCTCTGGGCCACAACCCAAGTACAAATGTACCAGCTCATAAGAGGGGCAACTAATTACCCAAGATGCTAAGGAGGCGAGCGGGAGACAGGTGAGCCAAGGGGATGCCTCAAAACTCTGGTCCCATGTAGGAGGTAATTGTCATTATTGTCCCCAGAGAATAGGGGAGCAGGAGCACTGCCTTTCACAATCTCTATTTTTTCATTGGATTGCTCTGGCCCAGGGAGGGAAGTTGTATCCTGTACCTAGGGGCCTGTGAGTGTGCCACCACAATAGGACAGAGTTCAGGAGTTCAGAGTTCCCTCCCATGGTGTTGGGGGACCAAGCGAGGTATGATATCCCCATGGCCTCCTTATGTCACCAGTGACTTCACTGTTCGCTATTCCAGAGCTGTTACCAGGGCTTGTGGTGAGGGAGGGCTTACACCGTGGGCAACTTTGAAAAATGAAGAAAAAGGGGGAAGATCAGAAAACTGTCCAGGACAGATGTATCACTCTCCTTGTGGACACCGCTGCCACCACACAACACATGGACATGGACCTCCCTGAGGATAGGAGGTGCTGAAGGTGTCAGGGCAACCTTATATTGCCCCTGGCCCACTCCTTGCACTTGGTTTGCAACATCTACCCATGGGAGACAGAGGTGGTGCAGGCACATCCCTGCCACGGCTCCCCTCCACCTCCAGATGGGGATAGAGACATCATCCAGGAATAGCTCTCAACACTCATTGCTGCCTCAAGGCCGTTTTAACAGTTTATTGTATATATTATTATGGAGTAGTTACAGCATTGTCAGTTTATGGCTGGTCATATTTTTCTATGCATATTAAATACATAGTTATTACATGCTTATTACATGCATTGTATTATTCTTAGCTTGTAGTTAGCTTCTGTATTCTGAGATCATGATTTTTCTGGTACCTGCAAGCTAGACATTGTGTCCTGGAATTTGTTATGCACAACATGCATCTGACTTCAATGCTATGCAAGCACAGATCTTCCCCTGAGGAAGAGTTAACAGCATTAGAATTAAAGGAGAATGGACTTAAATTTATGGAACAAAGAAGTCTGCGAGTACTGTTTGATTCTTTTCAAAATCAGAATGACTGAACAGTGGTGTAAAATTGTTTGTCTGGATCACAGGACATGCGTGGGAGTGCATAGAGAAGAGTGGGACTGCATGCACTGTAAGCACTTTCTGCATTTTAAGGAGAGTTGTTCAGATGTTTGCACACACAAGAATAGGTTTTATTGTGGCTTGCTCTGTTCCTGAAAGTGAATGTTCTTTACCATCAAAAAGAATATTTTGTCTTTGTATTAATAGTGATATAGGCTCAATTTTTTCTCATCAGAGCTCTTAACATTTTTTTTCATCCCCTTAGTATGAGTTTCCAGTCTGAATAGCAAAAACATGCATTTACTTCAAATATTCAGTCAATAAAACTAACCTGAAATGAATGACACAATGCCAATTTGTACTGACATTGAGTCTCTTCATAACGTGTCACCTGGTCTGAACTAACACCATGTAAAAATCTGGCTTCAGGAATGGGAGGGCTACCCCAGCCACAGTCAGTCATGCCAGGCCACTTTATCATATCACTGCAGAATGAGGAAAGTTTGGAAAAGGACTTGAGTAGTGGGTTGTTTTTTACCTTTACTGGAAAAAGATAACTGCATTTTGGTGAGAATGTCCCTTGCATGGTGACTCAGAGTGGCAGCCATGCAACACCAAGCTGTTCCAGTGCCTGCCTCTTGCTCCAGCAGTCAAAAGGCTTGGAAAGCCAGGGTGTCCTGTTAGCCACCTTCTCCTTTGGACATGGCTCCTCATGCACTTGCCTTCTGACCATTAGGAAAAGGGCTTTATGTTGGTGTCACTGCCAAAGGCAGCCCAAATGCAAAAGACAAATTGCCTTCACGTCTGCATACCCTGAAAAACCTGGGGCAGCAGGAGGGGCGAAGGACGAAGATTAAGATTCAAAAGCACAGACATAAATGGCAAAACGAAGCAGCCCTGAGCAATACAATGCTTCACACTGGAACTGCACATCAGGGCAGGGAAGAATCACCATCAGGTGCCTTGATGTCCTTGAGCTAGGACACACCACTGTTCTCTACCAAGACACATGGCCCAAGGCCTCCTCCAAAAGGAGACCTTCTCATACCTCCTCAGTGGGACTGAAAAAGACAGACTGGAGCTTCCCGGTCTTTGTGCAGGCTGGTCTATGTAAAGCAAAGGACTGTGCCATGATAAAGGAAGACATCAATACTTGCATCAAGCTGAGTGTTCAATGCTTACCACTATGTCTATCCTACCTTGAGGTAAGTATTCATATATTTGGTTATGCTGGGTGAGGCATTCAGGGTATTTCTACTCCTGATCTTCATACAGTACTGTCACATGCTTTCCTCTTCCTCCAGACATTTGCCCTGGTTCTGCACGCAGCTGCAGCAAGCTAGGCAGCTCTGCTAAGGTTTGTACCCTGACAGATTCAGTGTTTTTACCTTGACCCTGCTGTTGGGAAAAGTCACGTGTTCTTTGTTGTAGCTGTGGGTGAACATGGCCCAAGAGGGACCTGAAAGTAACCCAGACAGTATGTTGGACTCTTGTTGAGTGCTAAGGAGATGCATTCACCTCCCTGTGTAATCGGCAGGAATCAAACCTGAAGTCTCAGGCTTGATGTAGCCACGAGGCCAGGTCGTTGGCTATATGAAGATAGATGGGCTTGTTGGGCCCATGGCTGGGATGTATTTTAAATACTAGAGCTTGGCAGTGCTGGAATCCCCACAGGCAGTGTCAGCAGTGTGTTCTGGGCTAAGGGAAGGTGATCCCCAGCCAAGGGTATGGGCTGGCATAGACAGGACAGGAATAACTAAGAGTAGATCTTAGGAGAACCTGAAGAACCATGATCACAAGTGCCCATGAAGGCAGAAAGGAGGATCCAGGAAACTATAGACCTGTCAGGCTCACCTCAGTACCAGGGAAAGTCATGGAGCAGATCATCTCCAGTGCCATCACAAGACATATAGAGCATAACCAAGGGATCAGGCTCAGTCAGCATGGGTTTATGAAAGGCAGGTCCTGCCTGATGAACTTGATCTGACAATATCACCCGACTATTGGATGAGGGAAAGGCTGTGGATATTGTCTACCTGGACTTTCGAAAAGCATTTGACACTGTTCCCCATAGAATTCTCATGAAAAAAATGGCTGCTCATGGCTTGGATGAGCATACAGTCTGCTGGATCAAGCACCGGCTGGATGGATGGGCCCAAAGAGCAGTGGTTAATGGAGTTAAATCTAGGTGGCGTCCAGTCACAAGCGATGTTCCTCAGGGTTCAGTGTTCAGACCATTNGGTGATAGAACAAGAGGGAATGGTTCCAAACTACAACAGGGGAGGTTTAGACTAGACATTAGGAAAAAATTGTTTACGGAAAGAGTAGTCAGCTACTGAAATAGATTGCCCAGGGAGGTGGTTGAATCACCATCACTGGATGTGTTTAAAGGGCGTTTAGATGTGGTGTTAGGGGATATGGTTTAGGGGTGAACTTTGCAGAGTAGGGTTAACGGTTGGACTCGATGATCCCAAGGGTCTTTTCCAGCCTCAAAGATTCTATGATTCTGACGGCATCCACCTTAGGGTAACGACCGATGTGAGACGCTGCCTTGGTTTCCTCCATAGCATGACAGTTTCCTCACAATATGTCAGTTTGTGCCTTGTAATCCCTTAGAGGCATAAAAGCAAAGCTGGATGGGATGCTGGCATACCTTAGAGATAGCAAAAGAGCCTGTTCATGAGCTTAAAAAAGCAACATAAGCACTTGGCACAGATGAAGAAACTCATCTCAGTGGCATCAGATTTTGTAGAAAATTGATCAGTTTAATTTTGATTTAAAGTCTGGTTGTGGTGCATGGAATGGGACAGATTACACCTCTGTCCTTGGAGAAAATGTTATGGGGTTGTTTTATTTTTGCTGTCTTTGTTGGTGTCTGATAGCAAACAGCTCCTTTTGGCTGCTCTCAGACAGGTTTTCATTTGCTCAACTATGGCAGCCTGTGACTGTCATGCCTATTTATTTTCCTCTGCTGCAAGCAGTGTGCCTTGTAGCTCTCTGGGAATACTCTGCAGTCCCTTTTTGTGTGTGTGTGCATGTGTTCAACAGCATTAGTTATCACACCTAGCAGCTGAGGGTTTATTTCTGACACTGGAAGGGATTTCAAAACGTCCACGAGCTGATGCCAGAAAGCTGTAAGGGTTTTCCCTACTGGCTATATTGTTTCAGTGTAACGTCCTAGAGACAGCTATGATACCCCTGTTGAGAGAGGCAGGATTTTCACAACTGGATAGGCTGGCATAAACTTGAACCTTACATATTATGAGACCAAAGATGGGTTTAGGCTATTGCAGAATGTAGCTCTGTAAAATTGTAATGACAATAGCTGGTATTTTTGTCTTCAGCACTAACACTTGCTATTCTTATATTTCTGTTGTAATAGCTTGTTCAGGTGAGTTATCTCAAGGCAAATACATTAAGACAATCCTGGTTTTATTCAATACTGCTTCCAGAAAAGGAGAATCCAGGCAGAGGCATGAACCGATGTCAAAGACTTGTTCTATGCCAGACTGAAGCAATGGTCTACCTAGGACTAGGAGGAGAAACCCACATGATGAATATCTGGGATCTTGATTATTCCTGAACCCTCTAACCTGTCATATAAAGTGGCAAAAGAAGCCATGGTAAAAGCTAAATTGTTCCATACATTTATGTTCAACTTTCTATTCCTTTCAGTTTGGTATTGAGTGAGAACAGGATTAATAAGATTGACCACATTTAAAAGTATACACATGATCTAGACCTTTGTTTGAGACTTAAGGAAAATCCAGAAAAAATTTAACATTCCTTAGGATCATTTATAGTCTATAATGGTTCTTACTTCCTAAGACTTTGCTTTAATATTTCCACTTGTGGACAGAAATAGTTTCTGAACCCATGAATGGATTATCCATCTTTCCCTGGAAATCATATTTATTCCCATTACAACCCTATCAGGCATTTAAGTGGAGTGGTACCTTCAGCAATGTGTTTGTTGAGTTTGTTTAGTAAATGATTTGAGTTCTGTGACGTGATCTTTCTCATATCCTTTTTCAAGTATGTTCCTAGGAGTGAAACCGTACCTCCTCTTTACGGGCTTTTTCATTCATTTGCTTTTTCCCAGTTTGCCAAAACATTTCAGTCTGGACCAAAGACTGATTTTCTTACTTCAGTGCACTATTTTTACATTTAAGGGTGGCTGTGCCTGTTCTGATCAAATATTGACTGTACAAAATTGGGGAAAAAACCTCAGCATACCTCACCATTGAACCATGATGTCTTTTTCAGATATATACCCTCCTTTCTTTTTCCCACTTTCAGTATTCCTTTCACTTTTTCTCCATTGTGGTTTAACCCCAGTCAACAATAAAACATCACATGGCTGCTCACTCACTCCTCCCACCCCAGGATGATAGGGGAGAGAATTGGGAGAAAAAGTAAAACTTGTGGATTGAGATAAAAACAGTTTAACAGGAGAGAAGAGGAAGAAAAAAATACTATTACTAATAATAGAATTAGAATATACAAATTAGAATATACAAATATACTCTTCTTCCAGGCAACTAGTGACAGGACAAGAGGACATGACCCAAAGCTCTGCCGGACAGGTTTAGGTTGGATGTTAGGAAGCACTTCCTCACAGAAAGGGTGATAAAACACTGGAATGGACTGACCAGGGAGGTGATGGAGTCACCATCCCTGGAGGTGTTTAAGAAAAGATTGGATGCTGCACTTCGTGGCATGATTTAGCTGAGTGGTGGTGGTAGGTCATAGGCTGGACTCGATGATCTCAGAGGTCTTTTCCAGCCTCAATAATTCTGTGATTCTGTGATTCTGTGAAAACAGGTGATGCAAAATGCAATTGCTCACCAATTGCCAACTGATGCCCAACTAGTTCCTGATCATCTGCCTCCAGCCAGCTTTCCCTCCAGTTTATAAATTGGGCATGATGTCATATGATATGGAATATCCCCTTGGCCAGTTTGGGTCAGCTGTCCTGGCTGTGTCCCCTCCCAACTTCTTGTGCCCCTCCAGCCTTCTCCATGGCAGGGCATGAGAAGCTGAACAGTCCCTGAATTAGTATAAACACTGCTTAGTAATAATTAAAAACATCAGTATGTTATCAGTGTTATTCTCATGCTAAAGCCAAAACACAGCACTGTACCAGCTACTAGGAAGAAATTTAACTCTATCCCAGCCAAAACCAGGATGTCCTGAAAGGACAGGCCTATGCATCCACTGTTTCACTAACTGTATCCAGAAGGAGAGCCAGCTAAGATCTCAGCAACTAATGTAAGGGAGATCATAGCTCCGCAAAGTACTAGGCAGGAAAAATGTATTGTTTAAGGCAGAACCACAGAACCATAAAGTCAGGACCACGGAATAAAATCAGGGATGTCAGACTTTAGTATACTGACGGAATGCACCAGAATCACAGTTGGTGGCTGAAGATGAACAGACCTAAATCTCGAATGAGAGACCTTCCCTCAAAATCTTTGGGAAGTTGCAGCCAAACTTGGCAAACGCCACACCGCATAAATCAAATCTGTTGTATCAGTACAGAGCTGCTGTGGGTAAAAGGAGACGGGAGTCCTTGACTGCATACCTTCAGTCTAGAAAAACAGATCTAATTATTCACTGTCTAACAATATGCATTCCTTTTTTGTCACAGCCAAGTATCTTTGGCTGCTTTGCATTTAAGTTGCTTTCATCACCAGTAGGAATTCATTTTATACTTCTCATGGCTTTCACCTACACAAACAATACACTCAACACTTCAAAGACTGTTAAACTGTTGTCTGAAATTTGGTTTAAAAATAGCAATTGGAATTAAACAAAACTTTAAATTAGAATGCCAGTGAGACCGAAAAAAAAAAAGGGGGCAATCCTTTTGGTAGGAAGTTGAATATTTTTGTTTACTAGCTCTGCTGCTCCCTTTGGCTTCAATTGGCTTTCATTTCAAAGCATCTTATGCAGTTCTGTACAAGTGGCAATAATTTATACTAAAAGATCTCAGGCTTCTGCTTCCACTCACATAAAATTTCAGATATTCAAAGAGTTGTCCTTCGGATAACCATGCTAGTGACAGGCAAACTTACTCTGCAGTTCCTCAACTTAGTAGCTTGAACTTGCCTACTAAATAGATGGCTTCTTGTTCATTTGCGAAGCTCAGCAGAGTCCTGTTTTTATTCCTTCGTCACTGGAAGACTCCCTGCTTGAAAACCCATAATAATTTAGCAATAAATTTATGCTGTATCTTAGACCATTTAACATCTTTAACTTTGAAGGATCCTGAAGCATGCAGAAGACAGGATTGTCACAAATGATCATAGTGCTCAGATACACCAGTAGTGTGGGCTACTAATAAAGCAAAAGTAGGTTTGTGCAGAGCCATGTGTACAATCCCCTACCCTCTACTGAAAAGCAAGAGGACTATGGCATATATTTAGTAGAAACATTACTTTATTTAATGTAATCAGATACATCTTTAACAATAAAATTTAGGTATAGGAGGAGATTCAGTGTAAAGTGATAGTGACCATAACGCTTGGTTCACATCTGCCTTCTTAATAAATGTCCTGAGGGACCTTTAGGGACAACAAACCACAGGAACTTTATTTTGTGTAGATTCAGAAGGCTTGGATCTCCTGAACTACGACATAGCTCTTCATCAGGCAGGAATATGATGACATGATTTGCTGCAGACAGAAAATTTCAGCTTATGCAGTTATGAAGTTCTCTGCCTGCTACTGTTGCAAATATATATGCATCAAAGTTTAACAGCACAGTAAAAAGAAAAAAAGACTTTTCATGTTGTCTGCTGTAGGGCATCCTCAACAGTTCTTAGTTTTCTTCCGCTTTTGTGTAGCCTTTTCTGATTACTCTTGCATCAGACATGTAGGTACTTGATTTCTTTTCTTGACAACTGTGGCAATATTTTTGAGGTGTATAACAATTTTTCAGGGCAGCAGAGGAAACTCACATGAACTACAGGCTCTCTGGTATCCAGACAGGAAGGAGAAAAGACACGGAGACACCAAATTCGTAATGATCTCTTCTCTCCTCTCTCTCTTGGCAGCTGAAAAACAAGCTGCAGTTCAGTCTTCACTTCCAGGCAACTTCACAACTGCCAGGATCCCTGGAGAGACATTGGAGATTCAGGCCATGAGTGTCTTAACACTTCCAGAATCAAAACCAGAAGGAAACACACTGATTTAAAGAAAGAAATACAATTTTATGAGCGCATTATAATACATCAGAACAAAAGACAAAAGCATATTTTTGTTTGTTTGGATTTATTCTCATTTTAAATGCTATTTCCTGTTTTACTATCTCATAAAAAATCAGGGTCATATATTCAGTGGTAAAATCTGACACAGCTCCATTAGTTGCAAGGAGGCAACTGTTTATGCAGCTTGAGTCTCTGGCCCATTTGAACAGGATTCATGTATCATAGACTGTTTGAACATACGTTGATTCATGAAGAAGAAATATATATCTACACCTGGGATTGGTGGTTTAACTCTGCATGATAATGTAGCTCCTATTGCTTTCATGTACCCTACCACCAGTTTATTAAAAAATTGTAACTGTCTTTATTTTTTTTCCCTTTCTGCTTGCTAGAATGCAGTATTTCATGTGTATAGATTGTTTTCAAAAGTATCCAAGTGATGATTTCTCCTCCTTTATCATTCCTGTATTTCACACCCTGTAAGACTTGATTTGGAACATGTTTATTAAAAGCGACAGCTGGGAACATAAGAACCCAACCACAATTAAGACATTATCTACCTTGCTGGGTTGTGTTCCTGGAATTGTTGTGCTTCAGGCTAGGCTGCCTCTTGCAAGATTTTGTCACCTGAAAAGTCAATATTACACAAATGTGTCCTTGTAAACATTGATAAAAAAATTGGTAGAAAAAATTAAAATTTAAAAAAATGTATATTTTTAAACCATTTTCAGTTGACAAGTTTTGAAAGTAAATAATTTTGTGTCCCACATAGTTTGCAAACTTTTTTGTACAAAATGTTCTGTTGTTTACCATCTAATATTTCCTCTTTTATACCCTTTTTCTCTCTCCATATATCCTTTAAGAATCTTAGCATGCTGTTAAGCAAGTAAAGAAATAAGGGGAGAAAAACTTACAAGGGGCAGAGAACAGTTTTTTAAAGGAAGGGGATGATGACAAAAAAATGCACATTTTCTCTTCTGCTACAGAAGAAAGCAGAAAATTGAGATGAAGAGATAAAACTCTTCTCTTTAAAAGTCTTTAACCAATAATTTGCATATTAATTGTAATTAATTAATGGCGTTAGTTCCTCCCACCACCAGCACTGCCTTGCGGGCATAATTTCATTCTGTCCTCTGTAGAAGGACAATGTGAGGGAGAGCAGAATGAGGACGCCACAACCCATCTCTGCAGTGCAGCCACGGGACAGGGGTCTCGGGTTGAGCAGACGAGCGTAGGGAGAAACAATCTCCACTGATGAATCTCAGCACTAGAGTTAGGCTCTTTTTCCTTGTTCACAGAGGTCAGGAAAGTAGATTGGTGGCACATTCAGCTGAGGAAGATGTAAAGCCATGCTGCAGAACTGTGTTGTTCTTCACCTGCAGTCCTGTTTTCCCACTGGTGACAGTACCAGCAGCTTTGTGGTGAGTGAAATTTCTGCCCCAAAATGAGCTTTGTTAGGTACAAAAAGATTCACAGTAGAGGGGAGCTATGGCATCCAGGGGCAGCCTGGAGTTAGAACAGCTGTAGAGGATCATCAAGGCATTCCCACAGGGATGTACCAAGGACATGGGTTGTCATACTACATTAGGAGAGCAGCTGTGAAAGGGGACACAGTGATTCATGTTCTAAATGCAAATGCTTCATTCATGTTTTGAACAGTGCTGTACTCTTTGAGTAGTCCTGGTAACAGAGACAGGTCTAGATCTGAAAGAGAGTACCCATCCACAAGGAAACGGGACTGAGCAACCTGATCTAGTGGGAGGTGTCCCTGCCCATGGTAGGGGGGTTGGAACTAGATGATCTCTGAGGTCTCTTCCAACCGTAACAGTTCTATGATTCTGTGATGCTCCTCCCCCAATGGCAAATTGTGATAGAAACGGTGTATGAGTCCACTGGGCACCATGAGTGTGGTCCAGTTGTGTTCACAGAATCACAGAATAACAGAATTATTGAGGCTGGAACAGACCTCTTAGATCATTGAGTCCAGCCTATGACCTAACACAGCAACATCAGCTAGACCATGCCACTAAGTGCCACATCCAATCTTTCCTTAAACACTTCCAGGGATGGTGACTCCATCACTTCCCTGGTCAGGTCATTCCAGTATTTTATCACCCTTTTTATGAGGAAGTGCTTCCTAACATCCAATCTAAACCTCCCCTCATGCAGCTTCAGGCCATGCCTTCTCATCTTGTCACAAGTTGCCTGGGAGAAGAGCCCAACTCCCACCTGACTACAACTTCCCTTCAGGTAGATGTAGAGAGTGATAAGGTCCCCCCTGAGCCTCCTCTTCTCCAGGTTGAACAACTCCAGCTCCTTCAGCCTCTCCTCATAAGATTTTCCCTCCAGTCCCTTCCCCAGTCTGGTCGCTCTCCTCTGGACCCGCTCCAGCACCTCAATGTCCTTCTTGCAGTGAGGGGCCCAGACCTGCACCCAGTGCTCGAGGTGAGGCCTCCCCAGTGCCGAGTACAGGGGCAGAATTACATCCCTAGTCCTGCTGGCCACACTATTCCTGATACAGGCCAAGATGCCATTGGCCTTCCGTGCCCCCTGGGCACAGCTGGCTCATGTTCAGCCGGCTGCCAACCAGCACTGCCAGGTCCCTCTCTGCCGGGCGGCTCTCCAACCACTCATCCCCCAGTCTGTAGCGATACATGGGGTTGTTGTGCTTGGACATGGAGTATAGGAACATGTCCAGCAGCAATCAGTTTGCAGCACTTCCAGGGGAAAAAAGAAGTATGTTAGAGCTAGTTATTTTGGAATTGCATGTCAGAACGTAGGGAATGTTTTCGGTTTCACCTTCTCTCTGTGATAGTAATTACTCCATTGCTAAGCAGTACCAATAATTTCTAAAACATATGAGCACGCCTGTGCACATATCTGTGGATAGTAGGACAGACAGAAGAATGAATGCTCCTCAGTAGAAGGCTAAAAGAAAAGTGATGTCTTCTCCCTGTGCCCAAAAGTGAGCAGGGCTCTGGTTGGAGGAAGATAAAAAGGTCTAAAATGATTTTATTGTTTTACTGCACTTGAGAGGATTTCTGTCAGCACCCTGAGGGCAGTAATAGTCCTTAGTTACTCTGACCAGCCTCACCTGGGGCCTCTACCAAACCTGCAGGCTCTATTTAGCCTCAGCCCTCAGGCATTTGTTCCTATCTGAACTATGTTGGAGAAGTACTAGTCTAGAACTACTGCTACAACCACTCTTGATCAGGACTTCAACCCATGGTCTGACTCCCTGGCTTGACCTGGGACCTGTCTTGTCTCTGAGGATCTGCAGCTGGTGATACTCCTGGGAGAAATGGGCTAGCAGAATAAGAAGTGAGTAGTACAGGAGGAACAGCTCACAGCACCAGGCCAGTGGTATTGTGTATAAGATATCAATACCAAATAACCCTTGATAGCCCCAGACTGCAGAGCATTTCCTATATGTAGGCTTGGGAAAGCAAACAACTTCATCACAGCAGCCATCTCTATAGAGGAGAGAACTCTGGGATACTTGCAGTTGTACTCAAGGAATTAGGTGTTAACTATAAGCCTGTTTGGTCTTCTCAGGGTATGGGGGCTAGGGCTGGCTCTTGAATAAAACATGGAACCATTGGAACTAGAATGTCTAGCTTAACTTCTCTACAACTCTGTATGAGATGTCAGCCAGTGTTGTATTAATGATGCTTTAAAACTTGATCTGTAGCTCTTGCCTTTAATGAAGTGCTGGCAAAAAGCTTGTATAAGAGAACAGCTTAGAAAAATTACTATCCTAATTATTTTTCTTCAGGGAAAATATTTCAACAACGATTATTGCAAGTTTTCAAACAGTTTATCTAGAAAAGAATGGTCAAAGGTGTTTAGGTACCAGGCACCTCATGATCAGCAAAACAAATGTAAACTGGGTAAACAGCTCCTGTTTACCTCCTATAAACTCTCCAGATGAATGTACTGTGGTTTAGCCAGCCTGTGCTCTCTTTCTGCAACTGATTCCTACCTTTGTATAGGGAAGGACTCTGGAGAATCAGTCTGTGCAATACTCCTGATGTTTATTCAGAGTTTGTATGTCATGGTGAGGCTTGACTGTGAGCTCCCATAGCTTCTACAAATGTTAACTCATGGCCAGATGAGACTTCAAAGCATCCTACATTTCCTATCGTGTTAGAAAAAACAAAGGACGAACATTTGAGTGACGGATTTGTCAGGTGCTGTAGCTTCATTTTGCTCCCTTCCCACACCTATTTCTGCTCCAGCCAGATCTGCTGAGTATTGCTGACTAACTCTTACATGGGTGACTCAGAAGAACTCATCCTGGTTCAATATTTCCCTGTGTAATTATAGGGTACCAAAGTTGTTATTGACGTTGGTGAAATGCAAAGATACTATCTTCATTCTCCATATGTTCTGTCAGAATAAATGTTATTGCTACAAATGACATTTCTGTACTAAGTCATAAAAATGTAGCATTTTCTCCTGCCACTGCTGTTCATTTTTACCTTCCAAATAACTGTTTACACTTCAGAAGATGAAGTGAATCCATCTGTGTTTTGCAAGTAACAGGACTGTGTGTCTGATAGAGGTCAACTGTAGACATTAAGTGTAACCATGACAGTCAAGGAAAGAAGTTAAAACAGCAGCCACCACACTGTCTTAATGATGACAGACATCAAATTTGATGTTTAGCCAAATGTTTGTTCCAGACAGTTTTGGAAGTGCCAATGACTGTCAGAGACATACTCAGAAAGGCAGAATACTATATCCAGCTTAATGCTGGGAACATTTGATTACTTGCTGTAAATATGAGTAAAGAGAGTTGGTGTAATGCTGTGCTGAAATGTGCAAAAGGGTGAGGCAGAACCACTGCTTTGATGACACTTGTGCTGGGTTGCAGGACTCTAAATTTGGCGCCAACAAAGTCCAGATTTTTTTTCTCCTCTCTAAACAGGTCTGTCTTCAATTAGTAGGACAATGACTGAAATCTTTTTTAACTCCTGAATTTCTCCATTCCTCAACTTGTCCACTAAGTTGAGTTGAGTATCTTGCTCATCATTTACTGTCCATTCATGATCCAAATCTTGCATTTCATTTGTCTTTGGGGTTTTTTTGTTAGTTGTTTTTTTTGTTTTAGGGGACTTACTGAGCCTATGGCCAGACTTTCAGTTCTAATGTCTTTGGCCTTTGCCTGTCAACAGAGGTGGCCTAGATAATTTTTAGCCCACTGTTCCTTTACACATTACAACTAACATTCACAGCTTCAACAGAGGATTATGTCCCACCAGCCAACTCTAAAACTGTTGTCCACAACCTGATCATCTTCACAGAGCACCCAGGATCTGGAAAATGTTCGAGGTAAAAGTGAAAATTTGGAGTTTCTCGAGTACCTGTCACTAGTCAAAATGCAATGCATCAGGTTTATGCTTGGAACATTTTGTATATAGTCCACAGACTTTTTATGTTGCCAGGGTGGTTCTGCAGTACTTGTATTCACAGCCATCTCCTTTTTGTGGGTACAGACACAGGAAAGATCTATCAGTGATAATCTGATACTTGCAATCACAGCTATACTGACATGCTATTCGTACCTTACTATGTCTTGTGAATACTTTCTTTATGATGTAGGATCATCATTCTGTGAGATGCAGGCAGATCGTTCAGACCCATTCAGAAATCATCTGAATTTCAGCCAAAGCACTGAAGTTGAATTACTCATGAATGCCTGTCACTAGACTTGCTTTCTGCTTACATTTTTTGGAAGAAAAGTGAATAAAGTCTCTTTGCCTTCTTCAGTGCTCCAACTCTGGGCAGCTGAATATCTTCCAGAGCAAATCAGCAGTGAACAATGCAAAGCGAATTAATGCAAGTAACAGACTAGTTAATCATGTGGAAATTATTAGCTATATATGAGTATCTATTGTTGGTGCCTCCATGCTTGTATAAGAATTTCCAGACTGTCCTGATATAGCAATAATGAACTGTTAGAACAATCAATCTGAAAAGAAAAAAGCATTTCAAGAAAGCTTTTTTTAATAAAAGAAAAAAAAATTAACTGCATATATTGCATCCAAGTCACACATAAAACAAATGTAGCAATTCACTTTTAATGCACTTCTTCTGAAATGCACTGGACATGTAATTCTACATTGCAATTTATAGATGAATGATAAGGAAATTTATCATCAATAATATGGATTTGCTATAACCATTATTTCGGTGACTCAAAAAAGGGTATTTAATATTTTTTTATTTTAAGTCATTGTCTTTATTAGTGCATTTGCTAGGTGTGCTGTAGCTCAGAGTGCCAGACTGCTGAATACAGATTTTAGTCAGTGACTGCAGTTTAACAAGAAACCCCTTGAGAATATGTATATTGTTAAGTTCAAGCATAGAATTGTCCCTATTCATCATTGCCCCTGCTGAATCAAGTCTCCAGTTCGTATAATTTCAGTATCTTTAGCATACTGCAAGGTTGTTACTATTCCTCAGGAGTTATATATTACTGTGCAATAAAATAGGGAATTTATTTAAACTTTTTCATCATTACAATTTCATAGAGTGTGTTATGGCTTCTCCATTTTAAAACATGTTGGCATTTTACATGGCAGATCCATGCCATGTCTCTGAGCTATGCCTTGACAATTTACTTGCAATTATTTATTTTTTATTTCTTTGTGATTACAATTATTATTCCAGTCTAGTCTACTCATTGCTTTAATTTCATGCTCATCATTCAGGTATTGCTGAAAGCTAATAACATGATCACTGCTCTGTTGTAAATAGGACAAGACATATTAGATGACTTAAAGGGTTTATAATTGAAAACAGATTGATGACCATAGTTAGTGCATTGCATTCCAAAGTAATCCTTCCCG
>WEIS01031051.1:0-10279 GCA_013389965.1 Todus mexicanus | reverse complement strand
TCTTCTTGACCAGCTGGGCACACACTGGTTGGTCTTCATCCAACTGTTGACCAGCTCCCCCATTTCCTTTTCTGCTGGATAGTTTCCAGACACTCTAGTCCAAGACTCTAGAGTTGCAGGGGGTTGTTGTGACTCAAGTGCAGGATCCAGCACTTGACTTTGCCGAACCTCATCTCATTGACCTCGGTCCATTGATCTAGCCTGACTAGGTCCCTCTATAGACCCTCCTGACCCTCTAACAGATCAACACTCCTGCCCAATATGGTGTCATACACAAACTTTCCAAGGGTGACTAGATCCCCTTGTCTAGATCATTGATAAAGATATTAAAGAGAACAAGCTCCAATACTGAGCCTCAGTGAACATATATATTTATGTACATATATAGATATCTTTACTTCAATTCTATCGTGTATTTCTCAACATCAGTCTTTCCTCTTGATTCACAGTTGAACCTCTCCACTCAAGCTCTCATCTTTTTTCATTACTGGATTACGCTTTCCACTCTTTGAGTCTTCATCGAGCTACATTTTTCAATAATGCAAATCTCAGAGGAGAGGAGCTCAGGAGATATTATTGAGGGCATGGTCCAGGCTGGCATCATGCATGCATGAAGAGGTAGACACCAATGGGTCTGGCATGAGCTGAGGTAAATAGGAAAAACTCTATTTTTCCTCCTTCTCATAGGGTACCTGCAATGGAATCCTCTCTTCTTCCATCTTTACGTCTACAATGCTTAGGTTATTTGTTCATCCCCTACTTACCAGTGCTGAGATCTGATGCCCTGTTGGTGTTCTCATGCTGCTCCATAAAGGACTTAAAGAGGCACAATTATGTGATTCTGTACTTCTGCCCCTCTCATGTCTTTTATCCATAGGAAATCAGGGAACATGACACAAAAGATAAATGAGGATGGTGCTTGATGATGTCAGTTAATCAGTCAGCTATTTTTGAGTACTGACTGACTAGTCACTAAATTGTAGGCTGAAAAGCCCTCTCATACAGACATGCACCAATCTGGCTGACGTACTCTGACTGCTGAATGCCATAGCATTTGTAAGCACTTGAGTACTGTATACCTAATTTAACAATTGTAGTCTTTATCAAGATTTTACTTAAAAAATTACAGGAAACATCATGAAGGAACTCAAGAGAAACTGAAGTAAACATCTGGTTATAATTCCAAAAATGTGCTCCAAAGGAGTATTTTAAAATATGAGGCCATTGCAAAATGCTCCGATTTTGAATGTTTTAAGCAAAATCAGACAGATGTAATTTTTTTAAAAATTGCACAGCTGTGCAACTGTTCCAATTATTTATCTAGGTTCTCACACACCTGAAAATATTCACCTCTAAGCTTGTCTCTAAGTCAAAAGAATATAAAGTGAGCTAAAGGTGACTGTAGCACTACAACCCCTACAAGCCCCCATTTATGAATTATATATGATAAATATATATTAAAAATAATACCAGTGGGAGGGAAAAAAGAAAAATAAAAAAAGAAAGTGTGCATTGTAAAAAAGACCATCATGAGTTGAAACACCTTCAGATAAATGTATATATAACATAAATCACATATAAAAGCTATTAATCCAATTTAACAACATTCAATGCATTTATACGAAGAAATTGCTAAAAAGCACTAAATGGAATTTACTGAGACTAATAAAAGGCACAATTATCAACTAGACTTGGGACATTCCAGTTAGTAAATGAGACTGTGAAATTGCCTTGTGTTAAAAGAATATTAATGGCCATGCTAGCACTTGACTAATATTTTATGGTGCAGGCTGTTACTAAATTAAACCCTTTGCACGTCTTCCTGTAATGTCGTTTAGTTACACTTGGAATACTTTTTTTCTATACAACATTTTTAAGAGTTTGCTGTATTTTGGAAGTTTCTAATCCTGATGACTTTTCTGTAAGCTGAGACTACTCTTGATATCCATTCCTTGCAGAGAGGTTGGTAGCAAAGTAGTGCCGGGTGTGAGCTCTCTTTACAAAGGTGATGGCAAATGCTCTCTTTTGGAAAGTTGGATAAGCATCATCTGACTCAAATAAAATTGCATACATTTAGTACCATAATGGTGTGTTTTCATGTTTCAGCGATGAGAAGAAGAGGTGTGAACCGCAAATCAAATCCTAGCTCAGGCAACTGGGGAGAATGATTTTCCCACCCCAATTCTGGCCTCCCTCCAAGGCTAAGACTGAAAAGAAGCCTTTGGACAGGTCTTCTGTGACTAGTTCTGTGAAAGCAAAGGACCAGCTCCCAGCTCCGTGCTAATTCTACAGCCTCCTTGCTTCAAAGTTGGCACTCATTGTTCTGGTCTTTCACAGATTTCAGATTTTGCTGGAAAAGATATTATTATGGAATGACCTTTATTAGCAATCTACAATATTGGCCATAAATGATGATGGTCATAGAATCATAGAAGCATAGAACTGTCAAGGTTGGAAGGGACCTTAAAGATCATCTAGTTCCAACTGTCCTGCCATGGGTGGGGACACCTCCCACTAGATCAGGTTGCTCAGAGCCCCATCCAGCCCCCGGCCTTAAAGGATTCCAGGTATGGGACTACCACCACCTCCCTGGGCAACCTGTGCCAGTGTCTCACCACTCTCATGGCGAAGAACTTCTTTCTAATGTCTAATCTGAATCTACCCAGCTCTAGTTTTGCTCCATTCCCCCTAGTCCTACCACTACCCAACATCCTGAAAAGATCCTCCCTGGCTTTCTTGTAGGCCCCCTTAAGATACTGGAAGGCAACAATAAGGTCTCCTCGGAGCCTTCTGCAGGCTGAATAACCCCAACACTCTCAGTCTGTTGTTCTTTTCTTGCACTTTTCAGCTGTCACACTTTTCTTACGTGTTCTTGCACTTTTATTTGGAAAACATTTAAAGATTATAAATAAGTATCTTATTGTAGAAGCAAGAAAAACTTTGGTTGTGTTTTTGGCCTTTTTTATGTTTTAAATTTTTAAATTTTGTTTTTTCAAAAAGAGGAATACAATGGGCCTTACATCAACACTTTTTAGTTTATTGCAATCATTTAAAACACAGGATATATAAGTCTGAGCAAATCTCTAGGAAAAATAAATTCAGGCATGCAAAATTCCTACTGTGCTCAAAACTACTCGAGTGTTTAAGAGAGAGGATGCGAAATTGTGTATGTGCAAGCTCCTCATACGTGATTTTAAATAATAGATAAACTTCATATGGCAGTGAACAGCAATAACAAACATCATACACTTAGTAAAAATGACCACTAAGCAAAAATAAATGCTCCCTGAATACGGATTATAGTATTCTGTGAAGTTATACCATATTCAGTGAAATTTGAAGGCTGTATTGCCTTAGCCCTTCCCGTTATTGCTCTGTTTAGTAAAAAACAACTGTTGCATATGGAAAAGTGTTTGGGATGCAGCAGACCCATCAACGTCAAATTCTCATACACCTACAAACTGTCAAATTTACTGTGTTAAAACTGATTAAGATACAAATTCTATTATTAATTAACCCTGACTCGATGCAATAAAATTCTGCATATTCCCCCCCAGTAAGTGTGATCTGCAGTCCACAGTGAGGAGAGCAGTGAACGGGCCAGAACACCTGACTGAGGGATGGTATTCAGCCGCATGACAGGCTCCAAACAGAACTTGGAGAAAAAGTGAAATCCACTGTAATGTACTGAGTCATTATTGCTAACAGAAGCATAGCTCTTCTGTAACAGCAGTAACATTGGTCTCAACTGGGGTAACACAGCAGGAGTTTCACAGAGTGCTCTTCCAGCATGCTGGGGAAATGATCCCTGGTGAACACCCAAATGGGGTTTGAAACATCAGAAGTGCTGTTGCTCAGATCATCTGAAGCACCAGTTACAAACATATTACAAGGATGTATACACTCAAAGCTGCTGTTATATGAAGCATATCATCTGTATAGCCCAGAGGAGAAGAATTAAAATGTGCAATCCTAGTTAAGAGCTGAACAGAGACGCTGATACTTGGAGCTGAAAGGGGTAAAATGCAATAGTGAGCAGTAGGAAACAAGCTTTGGACTTCCCTGGGCTGTTTCTACACTCCAGAATGAATCCAGCTTGCCACAAAGGGCTAAGTTAGCTACAGCATGGGAGAACCAAACCCCAAAAGTACAGGGTGGCCAGCTGAATTGGTTGAATTTCATGTTATGAAAGGAGATAAATAAACCCAGTGCTACAGGGGAAGCTGGAGCTCCAGCTTTCTTCTATAAAATATTCTCAGCACTAAAACATCCCAGGCTTGAGCTGGCAGGGACTCCTGTCGGGAGAAGTGCTCTTTTATTTGTCCCATGAAATCCCATTCAGGTTCTGCTGCCATATGAATAGCTGATAATTGCCATTTCCTTTCACTCTCTTGTGTTCCCCAGGAAATCGCAGCTGGCTGCCAACCCCTCCAAAGGCAAGCAGGGTGGAGAGTGGTGCGGTGGCAGCTGCAGGCAGCCAGGTGCCCCAGGGAGGAGGGTGTGGGAGATGCCAGATCACCTACACAGGGTGCAAGACCCTGTGGGGACAAGTTTGTAGAAGGGCTGAGATAAGGTACTTCGATGTCACTGACCAGCTCAGTGGCAAGTAACATTTTCTC
This sequence comes from Todus mexicanus, assembly GCA_013389965.1. Taxonomy (NCBI): domain Eukaryota; kingdom Metazoa; phylum Chordata; class Aves; order Coraciiformes; family Todidae; genus Todus; species Todus mexicanus. Next base: position 5,660 of record WEIS01031051.1, on the reverse strand, counting down.
TTCCTTCTTGCAACTTCACCACTGCCCTGGGCAGCCTGGGCTAGGCCTTGACAAACCTGTCGGGGAAGACATATTTCCTCAGGTCCAACCTAAACCTCCCCTGCTGCAACCTGAGGCCGTTTCCTCTTGTATTATTGCTTGTTCCTCGGGAGATGAGACCAACTCCACCTCCTCTCAGGGAGCTGTCGAGAGTGAGAAGGTCTCTCTAAAGCCTCTTTTTCTCCAGGCTGAACAACCCCAGTTTCCTCATCCACTCCTGACAAGACTTGTGCTCTAGACCCTTCCCCAATTTCCTTGTCCTTCTCTGGACACTCTCCAATGTCCTTCTTGAAGTTAGTGGCCTGAAACTCAACCAAGGAATGATGGGTTGGCCTCCCCAGTGCCCAGTCTAGATCCCTGCCCTGGTCCTGCTGGCCACCCTAGGTGCCAATCCAAGCCAGGATGATGGTGGCCTTCTTGGTCACCTGGGTACATGCTTGCGCATATTCACCTGGTCACTTCAGCAGTAGCAAGGTCGAAGAGTACTTGTTGACATATAAAAGAAAGGAAGGTTTTTGGAATCGTGAAGAGAAGTTCTGAGACTGGTGGGAGGGGTGTATTTTTTGTAATTTTTTTTTTTTTTTTCAGCTATAACGGTATAGGTTTCCTTGATTTTTCTTTTGAAGTAAATACTTATGTGACAATGTGATTTTAAAAAAATAAAGTAGAAATAAAGTTTAAGTGAAAGTCAAGCGCTTAGAACTTAAGAAATATGTTGCTTACTACCATTCATAAAGCTTCATAGTCCATTGTGCATATCAACTAAAATAATAAATAAAAATTGAATTGTTTGAGAACACTTTTCAAATAGTTCCCCCTTCATCAGTAAGTAGATGCAGTGGACACCCTAGAAGTCCAAATTAAGTTGCATAGACAGCAAGACATCTAGCATTTTATGCATCACAGCTTTCATGCGCTTAACTGAGCAAGGTTTCATTTGCAAGGCTAACACAGGGGGATTTTCAATTAATATGTATATTTCCCCACACCCCCCCCTCCCCCCCCCCCGATGTACATACATATGTAAATGTTTGGGTGAGTTTAGGCCACAAGCGACGCCTGCTATGCAAAGCAGTGGAAATGGATTATTCACTTTGCTAGGACAGTTCATAAGGTGGCTTAACACAGATAGACAGCAATGATATAACATTATTATTGCAGCATGAGCATTGCATGATAGAAAAGGTGGATGGAAAGCATTTGACACAAAGGCCTAATGGCACAGTTTCTGCTCAGACAAAATTTCTACTAATGCTTTCAAAACCAGAGGGAGGCATTGAACCATTAATACTTACCACTAGCACAGCTTCAAGGAACAATTGCAGGACTCGGCCATTATACAGCACTTTCTATCCCACAAAAGTCCCCTGCTGCTTTCCAAATTATACCTGTTTACAGGTAGATAGACAATACTTTATCCGTGACAAACCTAGTGACCTACAGGGTAAAACACAGCAGAAACCCTGCACACCAATTCAGAAGTGCAGCAGTGTTCATGGATCAGCATACAACTCTGTCAGCTGATGAACATGGAGTTTAATAACATGTTTTTACCCCAGAAAAAATAATTAAAGCAGATCTTTAAGGAATATAAGCATTGTCTGCTTTTATCCTAGCCCAGACGTGGCATCACCATGTGGGTGTGCTCACCCAGAGCAGCAGTGGGAGCCCGAGTTTCCCTCCAGGTTGTGTCACCCAGCTGCTGGGTAGGACGGATGCGGAGTTTATGAGATCTGACAAGATATCAACCCAAGGTGACTCTGCAGTGAAAACACTTGTGAACTGGAGTTCCCGTGCACAGCACCCTGTATGCACTCAGGGTGAGATCATGATATACTTCTTGCAATTAAGATTTTACGCAGCAAAAAGTCTCAGTGAAATCAACAAGACAACCTATAGCATTAAAGAGCTTTTTAATATGGGCAAGGATATCACCACCGGACTTTGGCACACTTTGTGTTCAGCACACAGAATCTTGTGAAAGACAAACAACAAATGAATCCAGGGATCACTTTCACCTACAGCTGAAAATATTAAACAAAATTCTTACAAGAAGCAGTATCTTTTCTGACTAAGCTTGCTTACACACAGGTCTGATGCACTCTGATGAACAAAAAACTCCCATTCCGAGCTGAGATCACTTCTAACAGAAGAAACTCAAACATGGGTCCATTGTGAAAATGCTGAGAGGCACTTCACCATTGCAGCTTTGGCTGTTCAAACCAAGAAATGGTTTGAAATGCACAAACTTGCTAAGCATTACATGGCAGTGCTCCTACCAACAGGTGCAAATCTACAGTCTTTGGATTTAGAAATGAATAGTTTGAGTTTTGTCATTACCTCTGGAAAGGTTTCTGATGTCACAATGGTGATTACAGAAGAATGAAAAACTTGGTAGCATTAAAAACTACAAAAAGCAAACCTTGATGACCATTAACAATTAATGGAAAACGTTCAGCAGGGGTGTGATGCATCCAACAATTTGGATTTTAACATATTGATAATGAATCCCAGCATAACTATTCAAAACAAAGTCAGTATGTTTTCTTTTGTGCCAGTGGAAATTTAAATCAATAATATTGGCACTATCCGTATATACCTATATGTATATCTCTGCATATATATTTCTGAATTACAAAATACTGTTGCACCATTTTACTCTCATTTCAGATCTTTAACACAGAGATGTACATCTTCCAATCAATTTATTCTGTTAGCTTAGGGATTTTAAATGCTGAAAAACACTAAGTCAATAATGTTGATTACTTACCATAAGCACTGTATATACCATTCTAATACAGGTTATTAGCAATTTGACATCCTCTTCTATATGCATTATTCCACTAGGAAAATTAAATGAAACCCTTAATTCAGAATCTGAAACACTTAGAAGTAATGATCCTGTTTACTGATTGACTGAAGTTGTGGTTTTCAAGCACTGTTTAATAGAGGAAGCGAAAAGCAATATCAGGTAAAAAGGAAGCATTCGAACTATGTAAATATCAGACATTCATTGTGTTTTTGACTATTTCATACCTCTGAGAGAGTTACCTAACAAGTGAGCTTAAGCTGGCACATGTAATGGGGCACACGACGAAGAGTGTGACCACCTCAGTAGTATTGGGTCTACTTCTGGACTCCTCAGTTCAAGAGAGAAAAAAACCTACAGGACAGAGTCCAGCAGAAGCTTTGAAGACACATCTCCGTGCCCAGAAAAGACTGAAATCCCTGGAGCTGTTTACCCTGGAGAAGACTGAAAGGGGATCTGATCAATGCCAATCAATAGATAAAGGGCACCTGGGGGAGCCAAGAGGATGGAGCCAGACTCTTGTAAGTGGTGCTCAGCAACAGGACAAGGGGCAATGGGCACAAACTGGAACCCGCAAGGTTCCATTTGCACAGGAGGAGAAACTCCTTTGCTGTGAGGGTGGCAGAGCCTGGCCCAGGCTGCCCAGAGCGGTTGTGGAGTCTCCTTCTCTGGAGAGATTCCAAACCCACATGAACAACGTAATTCTGGGCCTCCTGCTCTGGGCGACTCTGCTGGAGCAGAGGGGTTGGACAAGATAGTCTCCAGAGGTTCCTTTCAACCCTCACCATGTTGGGACTCTGTGATTTCATGATTCTGTGTAAAGGAAAACGTAGCACTCAACAACATTTTGTCAGAATCAATTTTCAGTATTGTTTGCTTATTAATGTGTAGCCAGTAACAGCTCTATTTTATTAATAAAGATTAAAATAAATTGGAAATGGAACTGGAGGTATTTAGGGATGATGTGAACCATAATCCAAAAGAAGTGTAAGAAGTTACTTTCAGATCTTCAATGGTGTAAATACTTTGAACAAAACCAGTAACACAACATTGGCAAAGCTCGTGAGTACAGCGAGTACCTAATGGTGAGGATTACATGACACCTGTCCCTGGTTAGGGCCCTTCTCAGGACCACTTTAAAGAGAGGAACCTTCTCACAGTGATTACTGTGCAAAGACAGAACCACCCAGAAGCATAAAATTTGGTTTATGAATCACAGGTTTAGCTCTAATTTCAGATGTGACACAAATTAGGTATTACACTGTGCTTTGAGTGATGGTGTGAAGGGAAGGCAGGCAGTCAACAACATCAAGGATATTTTGTTGTTTTTCAGTAAATGGTAGTGAATAACACTGAAAAAAAAGAAGAGTGGATTTTGGAAGGCAGATTATTTCCTTATTTTTCTGTTTCCCCTTTCTACTAGAATCCAACCTGAAATCTTGGTGAATGTGGTACTTTTAAGTGCTTCATCTCTATTCTGATGATATTATTTTAAATTCAAATGTATAAGCATAAATTTGGGGAAATTCATTCTCACATATCCACAACCTTTCAAAGATTTTCTCAGCCTTTACCACATTTCAGATAGTTCAGTTCACTTCTTGATCTAAACCTCTCACTTGAAATTTTAAATGTATTATTTACCACTGAAGCATCATGAATGTAGTACTCATACTTATTAGCATAGAATTAGAATAGATCTGAGGAAAACAATTGAGGGAATTAGAAATTATTACATACTAACTTTCGACAGCGTAATGAGCAGATGCTGAAAGCTCGCTTGATGGCATATTTTTATTCAGAATTATTTTAGGGATTATCTAAGAGCTGTACTGTGGATTATAAAGAGAGGAGTAATTTCAGTTTAATTTAGCCCTATGAACATATGAAAGTATTTCAGACAGGTGAAATATACTGAGGCATGTCTTAAGCTACCACTCCAGGGACTACGAATAAAAAAAAAAAGTCAGTTGCCAAGTGGAGTTGGCATTTTACTAAGTCTGGATATAATTGTACTAGAAATCTTGAGGATACTTTGAAGCAGTCTTAAGAGAGGATATTGCCTACTGGAATTCCTCCTTAGTGCAAGTTTCACTGCAATTTATTTTAGATCAAATATACTCTTGACATAAGATTATACTCTTGCTCTGGATATTTATATTCATTTTACTAACTGAAATTGTTGGGAGCTACATACACTCTCTTCTGTGCTAACTGACCTACTTTATGGGTTCATTTCTTGCTATTGGAAAATAGTTGTGAAAGCCAAACCAAGCTTTTTATGATGGACACTCACTGAGCTGCCAGTCCATTTGAACTGACTGCCCAGGAGCCCATATGTTTTTACTCTTTCTATTGTACTTTGGCACGGCCTTTCTGTCTCATTTGCTGTACCCAGATCCTAACCCATACAAAGCAGAAGTCAACCCCAGGACCAGCATTAAACCCTTCATAGTATCCCAGCAACACATTTCTGGGCACTTGGTATCACAGTAAGATGCAGCCAGAATATGTAGATATCACAGAATCATAGAATGGCTTGAGTTGGAAGGGACCTTAAAGATCATCTTGTTCCAATCTCCCTTTTAAGGGCAGGGACACCTCACACTAGGCAAGGCTACTCAAAGCCCCTTCCAACCTGTTTGTGATCACATTCAGGGATGGAGCATCCACATCTTCCCTGGGCGACCTGTTCCAGTGTCTCATCACTCTCATAGTAGAGAACTTCATCCTAACATCTAATCTAAGTCTGCCTGCTCTAGTTAAAAAACATTGCCCCTTGTCTTTGTCACCCAGCCTGTATTTGTTCTTG